>CABHPH010120529.1:0-27698 GCA_902168325.1 Peromyscus nudipes
AAATGCTATTTAAGTCCATATGTATTTAAAACTAGGGGTTGAGGGACGTGATGAGAGTAGCCATATGGAAAAGGGCAGGGAAAGTCTGTGTGAGAAGGCTCATGAGCCAAGGGAGGCAAGATTGCTCCTTAGAGAAATACAAAGTGTTGTGTGGTTTGTTTGGTTTTTTTTATAAATTTTTTTTTTTTTTTAACGTGTATGAGTGTGCTCCTGAGTTTATATGCACCCTGCGCTTGCAGGAGCCACTGGAAGTCAAAGAGGGAGTTGGATCGGCTGGAACTGGAGTACAGACGTTGTGAGCTGCCAAGCGGATCCTTTGCAAGAGCAATACACCTCCTAACGCTAAGCTGACTGTCCAGTCATGTGCACTCACCCCGCTTCCCCCCTCCACCGCCACCCCCGTCTTAGATCAAAGGGTAGTAGAGGTCATTAGTATTTCATAAGGCATGATAAAGGTTTTCCTTTATGTACATGGAAGCCATTGAAGGGGTGGAGAATGTGGATGTTTTGACACTGCTACTCTGTAGTGAAAAGACAAGAGATTGGATTGAGTACTGGTAGTGGATATGGGGACACACAGATTTGAGCCGGTTTTGCAGTAGAGTCAAATTTGGGTTGTTGTGGAAAAGCTAGGGGGAATCTAGTCTTCTAGCTTGACGGACTACCACAGCTCTGGGAGTGCTGTTGTAAGGGGAACAGAGATAGAAGGGAAGGATCAATAATTCAGTTTTGAACTTCTTAAAGTTGTGATGCCTTTGTAGCATCAAGGTGACTGATTTTAAAAAGCAGCTGGGAGGTGGGCAGGAGAGATGGCCTAGCCTTCTGCTCTTGCAGAAGACCCAAGTTTGATTCTCAGCACTCATATGATCACTCGATACCCTCTGTAACTCGAGTTCCAGGGGGGATCTGATGCCCTCTTCTGGTCTCCTAGGATACCAGGCACACATGTGGTGCACAAACATTCACATGGAGAAAGCACACATATACATAAAATAGTTTTAAGAATGTTTTTTAAAGCATCTGGACTCAGACCTCTGAATATAGAAGAGATTGTCAAGTGCAGAAACCTAACTCACCAAGAATGTTGAGAAGTTCTTACACCAGACCCCATGGTCTCACTGACCTCTGCCAACTCCTAGGTCTACCAAAAAAAAAAAAAAGTAGTCTGTTAAAATGAATTTCATCTATTACTACTATATGATGAATTTGGCATGATGGGGTGAGGCCTACATTACCATGTAGCCATAGGGGTTTTTATTTGTTTTATGTAGTAGTTGGAGCAAATTCAGGGGCTTGCAGATGCTGGGCAAGGGCTCTCCCCTTCACCTACAAACCAGCCCTCAACTACTCATTTATTTAAAGCCCAAACAAAACACCTAGCCATAAAAACAACAATTTAAAGACTGAAAGCTGTCCACCAAGCCCACAGGTGTAGTGAAAAGGCCATGCTTAGGTCAAGTCCAGCGCAGAACAGGATGAACTCATATTACCATAAACTTGGTGATGTTGCTCGCTTTTGATGACTGGTAAACCCATCACATGTCTAATCCTTTGAAGAGTGCCCCCATTGTATGAAACCAGCAGGCTGGATATGAATTTCAATAAGCAATTAAAATCCTGAGTTCCTGGATTTGTGCCATCAAACATTATTGTTTATTTTGGCATTTCTGTAAAAGAGTTAGGACTTCCAAAGGAGAGCAGTGGTGGCTGTCTACTACAGCATGCTGTCTGTCTGGTGGCTGTCTACCACAGCATGCTGTCTGTCTGGTGGCTGTCTACCACAGCATGCTGTCTGTCTGGTGGCTGTCTACCAAAGCATGCTGTCTGTCTGGTGGCTGTCTACCACAGCATGCTGTCTGTCTGGTGGCTGTCTACCACAGCATGCTGTCTGTCCCCTTCATTAGTGCTACTGGTGTCACATGCCACACGAGGGGTTTTGCATGTTAAGACAGTGGTGTTTTAGTTAAGATTTGTTTGTTTTATTGTGTGTGGGTGGGTGATTTGGCTGCGTGTGTGTTGGTGCCCAAGAGCAGCGCTTATCAGCCGTTGGTTGCTCCTGTTTCCCTGCCCTGCGCTCTCTAGGACAGCCTTCCATCCCACCATGTGCACAGTGTTTTCCCTTCTGTCGGCTGACCCTTCTTCTCCTTCATTTGACTAGAGTGGGCCTGCTCATCTCAGCAGCCTGGCACATACTTCGTATTTGTGGCAAATGGATAAGTAAATATGCAGTCTCCTCAGCCATCTGAACCTTTTCTTTACGGGAAGATTAGACTCAGGCAGAGTCACTTGTCCAAAAACACAACAGCTGCCATCTTTTTTGGCCGTCTGCAGATCTCAGCTTTCTTCCTGAGTTTGGGGCTTTGTCACCGATGAGCTTGTTGAGAAGAAAACCATGTGTTTTGTTAGGGAAGTGAAGACTCTAGATACTTAGTCTTTCCATGTAATTCTAATTTTACAAATAAACATTCCCCCTACAGAACTGAGACCCACGTGCTATATAACAACATCTCTGGAACATTGGCAGCAACTTGATGTAGAGCATCATCGGGTGCCGTGAAAGCTGTGAGCTTGCTTCCCTGAGTAAGTGGTGGCACCTAATGGTCAACAGACAAACAGATGTTCCAGCTGCCCGGTCTCCCAGGAAACCCGATTCTCTGGTGATCCTGAAATTCCCTTTATCTTTTTAATGAAATGTTTTCCTTACTACTGCCAAAATTGGATTTTGATGTTTACAACTAAAAATTCAGACTCACATAATTTATATTAAAACACTGAAGCTGTTACCCAGGACTGTGAACTCCAGATTCTAGTGTTCTTTCCACACTCATTTCTCCGTGTTCCAACAATCCACAATATTTACATTATGTATTGATGGCTCTGTATCAGTTTCTCAACTGAATTTTTATGGAAGCTGAAAATAAACGTGATTTTGAGTGGCTGCATGGGGCGGCGGCTGTCAGTAGAACATCCAGTCTCAAAGGCAGAAAACATTATGCATCTGCTCTGTGATTTTCTTCTTTCTCTGTGTGTGTGTGTGTGGTATTTGTGCATGTTTGTTTGTGCCTGTGTGTGCATGTGTATGGGGCGGGGCAGAGGTCACCATTGAGCATCTTTCTCTATCATTCTCCACCTTTATTTTTCTCCTTTCCCCCTTTTATTGAAAATAAATTACTCTCATATAATACATCCTGATTACATTTCCCCTGCCCCCTATTCCTCCCGCTTCCTCCCTGCTTCCCCTCCCATCCAGATCTACTCCCTTTTGTCTCTCATTAGAAAAAAAAAAAGGCTTTTTTTCCTAAGAGATAACAACAAAATAAAATATAATAAGACAAAACAAAAGCTACCACATCAGAGTTGGATAACAAACAAACAAAAAAGAATCAGAGACCCACTTGTTCACACACTCAGGAATCCTAAAAAAAAAATCACTAAACTGGAGGCCGTAATGTGTATGAGGAGGACCTGGAACAGACCTGTGCAGGCCCTGTGCATGCTGCCTCAGTCTGTGAGTTCATGTGAGCTTTGATCATGTTAGTTTAGAGAGCCTTGTTTTCTTGGTGCATCCCCTCTGGCTCTTACACTCTTTCCACATCCTCTCTAAGGGGTTCTCTGAGCCCTGAGGGGAGGGATTTGGTGTACACATCCCATTTAGGGCTGAGTGTTCCAAGGTCTTTCACTCTTGAATGTCTGTCTGTCTGTAGGTCTCTGTATTTGTTCCCATCTGCTGCCAAAGGAAGCTTCTCTGGTGGCTGAGCAAGGCACTCATCTATAAGTTTAACAGAATATCATTAGGAGTCATTTTATCACTACATTTTTTAAGACCAGTCGTATTGGGTTTTACCTTAGGTCCCTGGGCTGTCTAGTTTCTGGTTCTTGGTCACCCAAGCAATGTCAGGTATGGGTTCCATCTCGTAGAGCGGGCCTTAAGTCACATCAGACATTGGTTGGTTACTCCCACAAGCTTTGAGCCACTATTGCCCTAGTATATTTTGCAGGTAGATACCATTATAGATCAAAGGGCTTGTGGCTGACTTGGTGTTTACATTTCTCTTTTGGTAGCATTCAAAGTACCTTCCTGTATCAAAGCTACTAGAATGTAAGAGGGAAAGCTTTATGTAGGCACCAACTTGACTTTTCCATGTTCAATGAGTTACATAGGTGTTGTCTTCAGCAATGGGGGCTTGCTGTCAGTTTGTGAAGAGCAACCTATAGTCTTGGCAACATCCTGAGTTGTTAGGGGATTCCCATGGACCCCTTTGGCCAACAACTCAATTAGATGTAATCCAATCCCAATACTCAAAGCTTCATTTGGTGACAAGAGATGGCCAGTTGGGACTCTGTCTCCCCATTACTTGGCAATGTCATTTAGATTGCCTTCATAATTAGGTTTTCATACTACCCCTCAAATGGGCCTTAATTTTTGCTGTCTCTTCCCTTGTTTCCCTTCTCCTGTTCCCCTCACCACTTGACCCTCCCATTCCAGTCCCACGATCCATAACTATCTATTCTATTTCCCTTTCCTAGGGAGATCGATCACACTTAGTCCCTTACTCCATACCTACACTCAGTGCTGCTATGGTTGTTTCTGGTTTCTGGATATTATGAATAGAGTATCAATGAACATGGTTCAGCAAGTGTCCTTGTGGTAGGGTGAAGTGTCCTTTGGGTATATACCCAAGAGTGGTAGAGCTGGATCTTAAGGTAGATTGATTCCCATCTTCCTGAGGAACCACCACACTGATTTCTGGAGTGGCTGTACAAGTTTGCCTCTCACCAACATGGATAAGTGTTCCCCTTACTCCATATCCTTGCCAGTATGAGGTGGCACTTGTTTTATTGATCTTAGCCATTCTGACTGGGTTAACATGAAATCTCAAAGTAGTTTTGATTTGCATTTCCCTGAAGGCTAAAGATGTTGAACATTTCTTTATTTCTAGCCATTTGAGTTTCTTCATTTGAGAATTCTGTTTAATTCTGCACCCCATACTTTAATTGGATTATTTGGGGTTTTTTATGTCTAGGTTTTTTTTTTGAGTTCTTTATATATATTTTTCATATTAGCCCTCTATCAGATGTGTAGTTAGTAAGGATATTTTCCTATTCTGTAGGCTGCTGCTTTGCCTAAATGACAGTGTCCTTTCCCATACAGAAGCTTCTCAGTTTTATGAGGTCTCATTTATTAATTGTTGATCTTATCTCTGTGCTAAAAGGGTCCTGATCAGAAAGTCTTTTTCTGTGCTAATGAGTTCAAGGTTATTTCTACTTTCTTTTCTTTTTATTTATTTCTTCCTCTTTTTTTCCTTTTTTTCTTTTTTCCGAGACAGGCTTTCTCTGTGTAGCCCCTGGCTGTCCTGGAACTTCTCTATAGACCAGGCTGGCCTCGAACTCAGAAATCCACCTGCCTCTGCCTCTCAAGTGCTGGGATTAAAGGCGTGTGCTACCACTGCCTGGCTCCTGCTTTCCCTTCTATCAGCTTCAGCGTATCTGATTTTATGTTGTAGTCTTCGACCCACTTGGAGTTGAGTTTTGTGCAAGGTGATAAGTATGGATATAGTTGGATTCTTCTACATGCAACCATCCAGTTTGACCAGCAGCATTTGTTAAAGATACTGTCTTTTTTCCAGTTTATCTGTTTTTTTTTTTCTGGCTTCTTTATCAAAAATCAGATGTCCATAAGTGTGTGGATTTTAATGCAATTCCATTGATCAACATGCTGTTTTTATTATTATAGCTTTATAGTACAACTTGGAATCAGGGATAGTGATACCTTCAGCAGTTCTTTTACTATTCAGGATTGTTTTAGCTATTCTGTTTTTGTTCTGTTCCCATATTAAGCTGAAAGTTGTTCTTTCAAGATCTATGAAGAACTGTGTTAGAATTTTGATGGGGATTGCATTGAATCTGTAGATTGCTTTTGGTAGAATGACTATTTTTACTGTATTAATCTTACCTATCCATAAGTATGGGAGATCTTTCCATCTTTTGATATTTTCTTCAATGTCTTTCTTTAATGACTAGAAATTTTTGTAATACCAGTATTTCCCTTGCTTGATTAGAGTTACACCAAGATATTTTATATTATTTGAGGCTATGGTGAAAGGTGTTGATTCCTTGATTTCTTTCTCAGTCTGTTTGTCCTTTGTATATAGGACTATTGGTTTTTGTGAGTTAATTTTGTATCCAGCTACTTTGCTAAAAGAGTTTATCAGCTGTAGGAGCTTCCCAGTGGAATTTTTAGGAACACTTATGTTATCATATCATCTGCAAATAAAGATACTTTGACTTCTTCCTTTCTTATTTGTATCCCTTGGTCTCCTTTAGTTGTCTTATTGCTCTAGCTAAGACTTCAAGTACTATATTGAATAGATATGGAGAGCATGTCTTGTTCCTGATTTTGGTGGAATTGCTTTAAGTTCCTCTCCATTCGAGTTGATGTTGTCTCTGGGCCTGCTGTAGGCTGCCTTTGTTGATGTACGTATGCCCTTAGTGTACCTAAGTTCTCCAGGACTTTTATAATCAGGGAGTGTTGGATTTTGTCAAAGGCCTTTTCTGCATCTAATGAAATGATCATGTGGTTTTTGTCTTTGAGTTTGTTTATATGGTGGATTACATTTATCAATTTTTGTATGTTTAACTATCCCTGCATCTCTGGGATGAAGCCTACTTGATCATGGTGGGTGATCTTTTTGATGGGTTCTTGGATTTAGTTTGCAAGTATTTTATTGAGAATTTTCACATCTATGTTCATGAGGGAAACTGGTCTGTAATTTTCTTTCATTGTTAGGCTTATTTTTTTTTCTCAAAGAACCAACAGTTTGTTTCATTGATTGTTTGTGTTGTTTTTGTTTGTTTCTGTTTTATTGATTTTGGCCATGAATTTGATTATTTCATGTTGTCTTCTCCTTTGGGGTGTGATTTCTTCTTGTTCTAGAGTTTTCAGGTGTGCTGTTAAATTGCTAGTAGGAGATCTCTCCAATTATTTATTTATTTATTTATTTATTTATTTATTTATTTATTTTTTGGTTTTTCGAGACAGGGTTTCTCTGTGTAGCTTTGCGCCTTTCCTGGAACTCACTCTGTAGCCCAGGCTGGCCTCGAACTCACAGAGATCCGCCTGCCTCTGCCTCCCGAGTGCTGGGATTAAAGGCGTGTGCCACCACCGCCCGGCTTTCCAATTATTTTTTTAATGTAGGCACTTAATGCTATGAACTTGCCTCTTAGAACGACCTTCATTGTGTCCCGTAATTTTGGGAATGTTGTGTATTCATTTTCATTCACTTAGAAAGTCTCTAGTTGCCTTAGTTAGGGTTACTGTTGCTGTGATGAAACACCATGGCCCAAGCAACTTGGGGGAGGAAGGGTTTATTTGACTTACATTTCATCATTGAAGGTAGTCAAGGCAACAACTCAAACAGGGCAGGAACCTGGAGGCAGAAGCTGATGCAGAGTCCATGGAGGGGTGCTGCTTACTGGCTTACTCATCATGGCTTGCTCAGCCTGCTTTCTTATAGAACCCAGGACCACTCTCCTAGGGATGGCTCTATCCACAGTGGGCTGGGCCCATCGATCTCTAATTAAGAAAATGTCTTACAGCCAGATCTTATGGAGGCATTTTCTCAATTGAGGTTCTCTCCTTTCAGATGATTTTAGCTGTGTCAGTTGACATAAAACTATCCAGCACATTAATTTTTTTCCTAATTTCTGTCTTGATCCATTTTCCATCCAGTAGTGAGTTAGTTGTTCGGTTTCCATGAGTTTGCAAACTTTCTGTTGTTTCTGTTGTTGTTGACAACAGCTTTAATCCATGGGGGTCAGATAGGAAACAGGGTGTTATTTCGGTTTTCTCATATCTATTGAGACTTGCTTTGTGTCTGAGTATGTGGTCAGTTTTGGAGAAAGTTCCATGAGGTGCTGAGAAGAAGGTACATTCTTTGGTGTTTGGGTGAAATGTTCTGTAAATATCTGTTAGGTCCACTTGGTTTACAATGTGAGTTAGCTCCAGCATTCCTCTGGTTAGTTTCTGTCTGGATGACCTGTCCATTGGTGAGAGTGGGGTACTGAAGTCTCCCACTGTCAGTGCGTGAGCGTCAACATGTGACTTAAGCTGTAGTTGTGTTTCTTTTATGAACTTGGGCTTCCTCGTGTTTGGTGCACAGATGTTAAGAACTGCAAATGTCCTCTTGGTGGATTTTTCCTTTGATGAGCATGTAGTGTCCTTCCCTATCACTTCTGATTAGTTTTGGTTGATGTCTATTTTGTCAGATATTAAAATGGCTCCAACCAGCCTATTTCTTAGGTCCATTTGTTTGGAATATCTTTCTCCATCCCTTTATGCTGAGGTGATGTCTACTTTTGATATTAAGGTGTGTTTCTTGAATGCAGCAGAAGGATGGATCCTGTTTTTGCATCCATTATGTTAGTCTGTGTCTTCATTCGTTTGTCTTTTGACTTTATTTATTTTTGTTTTTCTAAGACAGGGTTTCTCTGTGTAGCCCTGGCTGTCTTGCTGTGTAGTTCAGGCTGGCCTCGAGTTCACAGAGATCCACCTGCCTCTGCCTCCGAGTGCTGGGACTAAAGGCATACGCCACCACTGCCCAGCTAATCTTCATTCTTTTTATTGGGGTATTGAGACCATTGATGTTGAGAGATATCTATGACCAAGGATTGTTGATTCCTGTTATGTTGTTGTTGATGTTTTATGATTATGATTGTACGTGTGTGTGTTTGCCCCCTTCTGATTTGTTAGTCGGGATTATTTATTCCTTGGGTTTTCTTGGGTGTAGTTAATCTCTTTAGATTTGAGTTTTCCTTCTAGTGTCTTCTGTAGGGCTGGATTTGTAGATAGAAAGTTCTTAAATTTGGTTTCTTTCATGGAATGTCTTATTTTCTCCAACTATGGTGATTGAAAGTATTGCTGGGTATAGTAGTCTGGGCTGGCATCTGTGGTTTCTTAAAGTGTGTCTGGGCCCTTTTGGCTTTTAGAGTGAGTCTCCATTGAAAAGTCAAGTGTAATTCTAATAGGTCTGCCTTTGTATGTGACTTGGTCTTTTTCCTTGAAGCTTTTAATATTTAATATTTCTTTTGTGGTCCAATCTATTTGGTGTTCTGTATGTTTCTTGTACCTTGATAGGCATGTCCTTTAGGTTAGGGAAATTTTCTCCTATGATTTTGTTGAGAATATTTTCTGTGCCTTTAACCTAGGTTTCTTCTCCTTCCTCTATTCCTGTTGTTCTTAGATTTGGTCTTCTTGTAGTGTACCGGATTCCCTGGAGGTTTTGTGCTAGGATTTTAGATCTAATGTTTCCTTTCACTGGGGTATGCATTTCTTCTATCATGTCTTCTGTGGCTGAATTCTCTCTTCCATCGCTTGTATTCCGTGGTGAGGCTTACCTCTGTGGTTCCTGTTCAAGTTCCTAAATGTTTCATTTCCAGGTTTCCTTCAGATTGGGTTTTCTTTATTGATTCTATTTCCACTTTTGGGTCTTGGATGGTTTTATTTATTTTCTCCCACTGTTTGTTTGTGTATTTATAGATGTCTTTAAGGGATTCACTCATTTCCTCTTTAAGGACCTCTGTCATATTCATAAAGGCTGTTTTATGGTCTTTTTCTTGTGCTTCAGCTATGTTGGAATATTCAAGGCCTGCTGTGGTAGGGTTGCTGGGTACTAGTAGAGATACCTTGTCCTGTCTTTTATTGTGTTTTTACAATAATATCTAGGCATCTGGGTTTGGGAAGATTGTCATTCTAGGTCCTGATATCTGGTCTTGATTTGTTGGGTCCATGTGTTGTTTCTTGGTTTCAGTTGCCCTCTCTAGCTCTTAGGTGAGTGTGGTGGCTGTGAGTTGCCTGGTAGGAAATTCTTCTGGGGTCCTGATAGGTGTGGTCACTGAGATTCCAGGTAAAATGTGTTTCTGGGTATTGAAAGCTGACATTTAGGAATGGGATGGGCTTGGGTGGGAAAAGGGGTCCACAGGAGGAAGGAAAGCAGGGTGTTCTACTAAGATCTGCCTAGTCCCCTGGGAATAAGGGCAGAGAGTGAGGAGAGTCCACAACAGGTAGTTGAGGCTGGGGATTGGATTTGGAGGAGCAGAGGGTGAGATCTGCAGAAGATCTGCAGTTAGCCTGCCTGCTCCCTGGCCTGAGATTTGGCTTCACCACTGTGCCAGGAGCTCACTGTTTAGGTTAGACTAGCTGCCCATTGAACTCTTGGCATCCTCCTGTCTCTGTCTTTCCAATGCTATATTACAGACTCCCAGATGCCACTCATACCAGCTTTTATTCGGGCAATGCGGGAGATCTGAGCTCAGGTCCTCTGTTCCAGCAGACATTCATCTCCTCAGCCCTCTTCTGTGTAACCTGAAAACCTTTTATTTTCATTTTTGGTCTTTTTTTTTTTTTCATGAACCAGTCAGTCACCTTTTATGGGAAACTAGTTCTTAGGATATTCAGCCACAGTCCAATTCTTCATGGACGGGAGTGGGGCGGGCGGTTATGCTCAGGTGTGCAGTGCCCTCCGGAGTGACCCTCCCTTTTCAGTGGTACTTCCATCACAGCTCATGCTTGAGTTCCTTGTAAGAAATGCAGTAGCTGAAAACCACGCAGGCTGCCGGCACCATGTTAATCCCTGAGATGCTGCCTTTCCACACGTGGATGTACTTGTTGTAATACCGGTCATAACCTCTCTGAAAGGCTCCCACAATGCCACTGGCAGTGAAATTCCGCATCAATATGCAGCTTGGCAGCTCTCCAAGTTCTTTTTCTTTCTTTCTTTCCTTCTTTCTTTCTTTCTTTCTCTCTTTCTTTCTTTCTCTCTTTCTTTCTTTCTTTTTTTAAGACAGGGTTTCTTGGTATAACAGCCCTGGCTGTCCTGGAACTCACTCTGTAGACCAGGCTGGCCTCAAACTCACAGAGGTCCGCCTGTCTGGATCTTGAGTGCTGGGATTAAAAGCATGCGCCACCACTGCCCGGCTAGCAAGTTTAACCTTCGTGAGCTTCTCATCCTTCAGTGGCACAAGCGACGCCATCTTGCAGTCCTGATGTCCGCCCATTATTGGTCTTTAAAGACATGAGTGGAAATAAAAATTACTAATGTGACTGAGAACAGGAGGGCTAGCAGGCATTTTAAGGCCTGTCTTCAGCCTTAGCAGGATGAAACAGCTGCTTTTCCTCCTCCTTTCTGTGGTGCTGAGGATCGAGCAGGGGCTTGGGAACACCAGACAAACTCTCAGCTACTGAGCTACAACCCGACTCAGGAGCCTGTTTTATTTATTTAGTTTGAGACAGGGTTTCACCAAGTAGCCGTGCCTGGCCTGGAACTTGTTATATAGACGTAGCTCATCTTGAATCACAGAGATCCACCTGTCTCTGCCTCCTGAGTGCTGGGATTAAATGTGTGTGCCGCCCTGCCAGGCCTTGCATGTTTTATTTCTAAAGGTTTATTGTTTTAATTATTGGCGTGTGAATGTGTCTGTAAGTGGGCATGTGCACACATGCAGTTGCCTGTGGAGTCCAGAAGAGGGCACTGGATTTCCTGGAACCGGAGTGAGACTGGTTGTGAACTCTATGACATGGGTCCACGGAAACAAACCCGGGTCCTCTGCAAGAGCACTAGATGCAGTCAGCCACTGAGCCCTCTCTCTAACTCATGTTTTATTCTAAAGAGACAATTTAAGAATATTATATCAGACTAAAAGATGGGTTGGGAGGGTAGCTCTGGAGGGTGAAACACTTGCTGTCCAAGAGTGCAGACTCTCCTGAGCGAGCTGGCTAGCAGAACTAGTCTAAACACTAGTGAGTGAGACTCTGCCTCAACATACGAGGAGAGCAATTGAAGAAGACATCCTACTTCAACTTCAGGCCTGTATTCACGCGTGCACAAACATGCAAGTATACACAGACCACATACACGTGCTCGCTGTGCAAACATCTTTTTGAAAAAGATTCTATTTTATTTATGTGTCTGTGTGTATAGGTGTTCTGGAGGCCAAAAGTGGTTGTCAGGTCCCCTGAAGCTGGAACTAAAGGTGGTTGTGAGCCATCCAAGGTGGGTGCTGGGATCTGAACTCCGGTCCATTGCAAGAGCACAAAGCACTATTAACCACTGAGCCATCTCTCCAGACCCTGCACACACATTCTTACAAAAAAAAAGACAAACCATGTGAATGCTTTTTTAATTGTTCTAATGCTTTCCTAGCAAGTCTATGCAACCTTTAGATGTGGCTTCTATGTTTTGTGAATTTGTACTAATGTAGACAGCTGGCACCATACAAGCATCCTTAAATCCTGAAAACATGGAAGCAGCAACTACTTAGACTCCAGGAAGGGCCACAAAGCAGGTAGGGGAAGAGTATGGTGTTTTTTAACTTTGTTTCCCTTCTCACGTTTTTGTGTATATTTGTATGTGTGTGTGGGGGGGGGGGCTATGGTGTGTGTGGGGAGGTCAGAGGACAACCACCAGGAGCCAGTTCTCTCCTTCCACCATTCAGGCCCTGGAGGTTGAACTCTGGCCTTCAGGCTTGGTGGCATGTGCCTTCACTCCCGAGCCATCTCACTGGCCTGAAAGACTGTTTCATTTCAAATTTATTATTACAGTCTTTAATAGAGAGACCCATGAGTCAGGTGGTGGTGGCACACGCCTTTAATGCCAGCACTCAGAAGGCAGAGGCAGGTGCATCTCTGTGAGTTTGAAGCCAGCCTGGTAGTTTACTGTGGATTCTTGCATGGTGGAATCTGGAACTGCAGTGCACACACCAGCCAGCAGATGTCAGCACAGACTCTATTTGAGAGTGAAGCATGAGAGCCGAAATCCATGTATTTCTGAAGGCCTTGGGGGCTTCCTGCTCTTCTACTCCACAGTTGGCCTCAGCCACACTGCCTCCTGTCTTCCTCAGAAACCGCTGCCTCGGCTTTCTCAGGCGCTCTCCTTTCTTTCTCTGGCAAAGTGCTAAGGGCTCACACTTGCTGTATCTTCTGCAGAGAGCCTTCCCAGCTTCTTCCCCAACCAAAGAGGGTCCTAGCTCTCCCACCTGCTTGCACTTGGTTCTCACAGGCATTTACATAATGAGGTATTCAGAAATGAAATGATGGGAGGTGGCGATATAATGTCTGCTGGACTCCATGAAACATTTCTTTCTTTTTTGTTTTTTGGGAGTGTCTCACTAGGTAGCCTTGAGTTCACAGAGATATGCCTACGGGCCTCTGCCTCTCAAGTGTTAGGATTAAAAGCATGGCATATGCCTCTCTTTTAAAGCAAGTATTATCTGTGTATGTGCCCATGTGAATTTATGTGCAACCCCATGCATGCAGGAGCCTGTAGCCAGAGGATGTCATCCCCTGGCACTGGAGTAATTCGGTTGTGAGCATCAGTGTGAGTTCTGGGAATCAAATATGGGTCCTCTGCAAGAGCAGCAAATACTCTTAACCACTGAGCCCTCTCTCCAGCCTTACAAGCCTTTTAAGGTCAGAGACCATGATTGGGGTAGTTTGAATGAAAATGCCCCCCCCCCCAGACTCATGGGGAGTGGCACTTTAGGAAGTGTGTCACCGGGGGTGGGCTTTGAGGTTTCAGATGCTCAAGCCAAGTCCAGTGACTCCCTCTCTCTTCCTGCTTCCTGCTGTTCCAGATATAAAACTCCGGGCTCCTTCCCCAGCACCATGTCTGCCTGCACGCTGCCATATTTCCCTCCATGATGAGAATGGACTAAACCTCTGAAAATGTAAGCCAGCCACAATGAAATGTTTTCCTTTGTAAGAGTTGCCGTGGTCATGGTGTCTCTCCAGAGCAATAGGAACCCTGAGTCAATGGCTGAGTTCTCTCCGTCATCCTCCTACCCATTGATGCTCGGTGCACAGCAGGCAAGGACGGAAATACTTGTGAATGTGAAGCATCCCGTTAAGCAGATGGCTTTTGATCCCTGGATGTCAGGCTGCACCCATAAAGTCAGTGTTCTCCCCTTTAATTCAAGTTGTTGTTTATTCACTCCCTTCGTTAAGATGTAACAGAGACATGTAGGACAGAACTTGTATAAAGCAGTTTTTGGAAATAGGGAAAAGACCAGGGCAAATGTTTACTGCATCTAGCCGTCTCCCAAAGTATACTCATTAACTTCAAGTGAAAGACTCCCCCCATCCGGCCTGTCTTGGTCACAGCTGTGGATTCAGGAAGGCATCCTCCTTCTTAGGTTCACTATGGTGCTCCTACTCTGCCTTCTGGGATAATTACTCTTTGAAAAGAAAGCCCCCTTCATGTGTACAAACAGCTCTCCAGAGCCTGCAAGATGGCTCAGCGGGTACCCGTGCTTGCTCACAATCCTGAGGTTCCGAGTTCAGCTGGACCCATGTGGTGGTGGAAGGAGAAAGCCAGCTCCACAAAGTTGTCTTCTCACCTCTACAAGTGTTTGCACTCACACACGATAAAGAAATGTAATTAAAAACAAACAGCTTTTCAGTCAAGCACAGTGGTGCACACCTTTGATCCTAGCATTCAGGTGGCAGAGGCAGGCAGATTTCTGTGAGTTTGAGGCTAGCCTGGTCTACATGATGAGTTTCAGGATAGCCAGGGCTATGTAGAAAGACCCTGCCTAAACATACAAACAAAATCCCAGCTTCTCAAGCGCCTAAGATAGATGTGCAGGCCATGCTGCTGCAGTGAGTCCTCAGTCTTCTCTCTGGAAGCCTGCTTCCTGGTCCTCCAGTATTAACCACCCCACTCACCTGTGGCCAGGTGGCTAATCCTGAAGCATCTGACAGAGCAGAGGACCTTTTTATTTTGAGAGAGGGTCCTGCGATGCAGCTCAGGCTGACCTCAAACATGCAGAAACCCCCAGCAGTCTCTGCCTACCACATGCTGGGACTACAGGTGTTTGCAGCCCTGTCCAGCAAGGCTACAGTTTTACTAATGAAATCTACAACCACTCACATTCTTCCTGTTGCTTCTTAGTCCTGAACAATCATGTAATTTTATAACTGGCAAAGATCTTAAGTTAATATAAATTTATCAGTTATCCAGAGCAGACCCTGAGCCAATGAGATGCTTAAATGCTTATGAAAGACAGATTTCTGGGTCTCATCCACGGCGATTCTGCTTCAATAGGCCTTTTGTTCAAAGCTTCCCAGGTGACGTTAGTGTGAAGTTTGTTTTGGAAGGCACCTCAGCACATGACGTCTGAAACTTATGTAACAGTACAGGTGCTGTTTTCTTTATTAGACTTGAACCTATCCTCTCATGGGGAGCTTACCACCCAGTGTACCAGTGTATAATCATCCCTCCAACTCCCTCTGGGTATGTAGTCTTTGATTTGCAGGTATATGGCCTCTGGTGCCTATTTACTATTCATAGGATGTGATCAGAAGATCCGATAGGTAGGTCACAGCAAAGATACATTTGCAATAGTTTTTCAACAAAGAAACACGAATATTTAAAATAGACAAGGACTGGGGCTGTAGCTCTGTTTGTAAAGTGCTTGCTTAGAAGTCTTGAGTTCTATCCCCAGCTCTGCAAAATCAAGGTGCAGTAGCATAAGCCAGCAATCCTAGCACTTGGGAGGGGAAGAAACAGGGGAATATGAAGCTCAAGACCATCTTCCATGGTTACAGGGTGGGGTTGAGAGCAGCCTAGGATACGTAAACCAACCTCAAAAAACAACTCAATGAGTGAAAGATAAAATCTGCTATGGAACTGGGAAGAAGCCAAATCGAGTGATCATTCTGAGTTTTTATTCTTATCTGCTGCATTTCCAAAACTTTCTCTCCACTATCTTTATCATCTTTCTTTGGACTGCCAGCTCCCCAATAATGACACGGAGATTTTTATTAATTATGAAAGCTTGGCCTTAGCTTAGGCTTGTTCCCACCTAGCTCTTAGAACTTAAATTAACCCATTTATATAAATCTACATTCTGCCACAAGGCTCGTTACCTCTCCTCAGTACCACACGTCTAACTTCCTCTGAGTCGGGCTGGCGAATCTCCCACACCTCAGATTCTTTCCCAGAGTTCCTATCTCTCCCAGAAGTCCCTCCTATCCTCTCCTGCCTAGTTATTGGCCATTCAGCTCTTTATTAAACCAATCAGAAGGTGCCTTAGGCAGGTGAGGAAGGACAGAGTCACATCTTCACACAGTGAAGATTATCCCAGCAATCATCTCTGATCATATATTACTTGTTTCCCATGGATTAAATAATTAAAAGCAATGCCACTTGAGTTTCAGTAAGCAAAGCATCAGAGAAACCTGGGGAAACAGCTCAGAGGGTAAGAATGCTTGCTCTGCAATCATGATGACCTGAGTTCAAATCCCCAGTACTCACAGAAAAATCTGGGAATAGCTGCACATGCTGCAACAGAAAACTTGTTCAGTGAAAGATCCTATCTCAAGACAGCAAGACTGAGAGAGAAAGACACCTGACACTGTGCTCTGGTTGGTATGGGCATGTGCACCTGCATAATCATGTGTACGTACACCACACCATGCAAAGACAAAAGAAAAGCCCCACGGAAGCTCACGCTGCTGTGTTATATCTCTCCACTGCTCAGTCCCATGAAATCAGGCTCTTGGTTTTATGAAACAGCTGCTAAATGAACAGCATAGTTTTAGTGGTAGGTCAGACAAGTCCTTTCCAAATTGCCACATACACACTCAGATGTGAATCCAACACAACATACTGTTTCTCTTGGTAACAGCCTCAAACAACTCTTCTCTGAGAAACAAAACAATGAAAGGGCCCTGCCCTTCTCAGAACACAAACTTTTCTCTGTACTGAAGGTTTTCACTCAGGGGATAAAAGGTCTTCTTCACCTGTCTGCCCAGTGGGCCCTGCCCTTGCAGCTGCCCAAGCAGGACTGAGCCAGTTCCTTGCTGGCCATTAGCTCCCTCCTGCCCTTCCCTCCTCACACAGCTTCGATGACTTGAGCTTACCTTAGGTGCTCTGTCTCTGTCCATTCACGTCATCCACTCATCATGGCCTCAATCACGGCTGCATTCAACTCGCCTTCTACAGGTTTGCCTCTGGCAGCAGTAGAGCAATGCTGGAGGAAAAAGTCCATCTCCAGAGACTGCAAAGTCATGACAGATCTTAACCCCGCCATCAGCATCCTCGGAGAATCCTACCTTCTATGGTCATCTGACTTTCATGCTTCTGCACTTCCATTTTTTAAAGATTTATTCATTTTATGTATGCATGTATGTATGTGCAACATATTCATGCTTGGTGCCTGCAGGTCAGAAGAGGGCATCAGTTACCCTGACCTGGAGTTACAGATGGTTGGGAACCACCACATGTATGCTGGGAACTGAACCCAAGTCCTCTGCAAGAGTAACAAGTGCTCTAAACTCCTGGATCATCTCTCTAGCCCTGCTCACTCCCCATCCCCTCATTCCTTTATTCAGCAAATACAGAGTGCCTGTTGGCTGCCAGTAGATCTAGGTCCTGGGATACAGTAGTGAACACAGTAGACAGAAACTCCTGCTCTCATAGAGCATATTTTTAGTGAGGGGAGACAAACAACAAGAAAAATTATACTCAATGATAGTGATAAAGATAAAGCAGGGAAGGAGGAAGATGGAGTATACAGCAGAGACCAATTTTTTAAGATTTAGTTCATGTGGATCTGTGGATCTGAGTGTATGTTTATGCACCATCTTCACACAGGTACCAGTGAAGGTCAGAAGAGGGCGCTAGGTATTCTGGAACTGGAGTTAGCCTGTTGTGAGCTGCCTGATGTGAATGCCAGACACCAAACCCAGACCCTCTGCAAGGAGCAAGTGCTTTAAACTGATGAGTTATCTCTCCAGCAGCACCACTACCACCCCAGCTGTAATTTTTAATTGTTAAAGTGTAACATTTAGAGTAATGCACAGACGTGTGAAGGCTTGGGTCTTCACAAACTGAAATACCCTGTTGTCTACAAAGAGTTAATAATGCTTTGCTGAGAAAAACCCCTTTCAACAATGACCTCATAGAGAAGTAAAGTTATTGAAAACCTAAGGGATGTGTACTCTGTACTGAGGAACAGTGGAGACACGCTGTGGAACTATCTTTGTACACTGTAAATATGTATCGTTCTCACTGTTAATAAAAAGCTGGTTAGCCGACAGCTAGGCAGGATTTTCGGGGCAGAGAGGATGTTGGAAGGAAGAAGGGCAGAGTCTGAGGAGTCTCGGGGCAGATGTAGAGAAATAGGACATGTACAAAATGAGGTAACAAGTCATGAGCCACACGACAGCAAGTAAAGAGATGGAAATGGATTAATTTAAAATATAAGAGTTAAGCTAGTAACAAGCCTGAGCTACTGGCTGAGCAATTATATAATTAATATTAAGTCTCCATGTCATTTATTTGGGAGTGGCTGCCTGGACAAGAAAACTCCACCTACAAATGGCACCCAAACATCTGGCACCTACATCCACATAATACCTGAGAAAGCTTCAGACGAGTCTCCCAACCGCTGCCTGAAGCCTTGAGCTGCCAGAGCAAGCTCTGCCAGAGTGAGCTCTACCAGCATGCCATGAACTAAGCCTCATGGTGGCTTTAAGTTTTGCTCATGCAAAAAAAAAAAAAAAAAAAAAAGATTACAAATATGCAACAAAGACAGATCCAGATGGAAAAAAAACCTCTAAATGGGTTACAGTGTGTTTAAAAATATACATAGGCTTGGGAGAGAACAGAGAAAGGGTAGAGACAGTCATAGATTAAAAAATAGTTTAAAAATAATAAAGCCTTAAAAAAGGAAGAATGAAAAATATATATAATAAGCCACATAAATATAGGAAAAATAGAGCGACTAGATTCTGTGTTATTGTGTTGGCTTTAGATTTTCTGATGGCTAATATAGAAACGACAGCTGCTAACACACATGGTCTTAGGCAGCCCCTGTGAAAGGGTCATTCAACCCCCAAAGGGGTTGTGACCCACAGGTTGAGTAACACTGTTTTAAAGGAAGCATGTTGAAGAAGCCAGTAAGCCCCTGCCTCCAAGTACCCACCTGGTTTGAGGTCCTTGGCTCCCCTCAGCGAACTGTGATTCAGGATATATAAGCTAAGCAAAGCCTTTCCTCCCGTTGTTTTCGGTCACGATGTTTCATCACAGCAACAGTGACCTTGAGACAACATGCAAATGCCCACTCCATACGTCCAACTCGCAGACACTTCAGCTCTGGTATAAAAATGAAGCCACCATCTTTACCTTACTTCAAAGGGGCCTCATCAAGCCTTTCCCTCCCCATGGCACACCCGAGCCAGGGTATGTTCTGCTCGTGCATCCATTTGCTCTCTTTCAAACTCAGGCCTCACTTTATGTGCAGTGTTATTTGAAGCAGGCGGGCAACTCTGAACTTTCTTCACCAGTACCATCCTTTACTAACCACTCCTTCCCTAACCTTTCCCCTAAAATAATCCCAACAAGCCTCAGGGCTCCGATGGTGCCATTTCTTCAGGGAAGCTTCTCCAGAGCCTCTAGCAAGCTTAGGTCTTTCAGATGCCCACTCCCCTACGGGTGGAGTAATGGACCTCAAAAGGCAGCCTCTTTGTCCAACATGCCCATTTCCTAGCCCATGCCAGGTCCATAGTACCATGTAGCATGAATCTTAAAAGTTCTTATTAATAAAATCAAACTTGAGCCAGGTATTGGGGTGAACACTGGAAGGTCAGAGAGACAGAATAAGCCACAGCTATCTCACCTCACTGGATCCTCAGCTGGTCTTGTTTCCTCAGACTGGATGCCCCGAGCCATCATCCAGAATGGGTCTCAGCTGAACTGCTGCTAGAAGCCTGAAAGCTTAACCAGCCGCATGCTTCTCCAGGCCAAAGGCTTCTCCAGGCCAAAGGCCTCTCCAGGGCAAATGCCTCTAGTTTTTGGTCCTCACGCCTTATATATCTTTCTGCTTTCTACCACCACTCCCTGGGATTAAAGGCGTGCTTTCTGGGATTAAAGGCGTGGGTCACCATGCCTGGGTGTATCCTTGAACACATGAATTTCTGCCTCTGGAATGCTAGGATTAAAGGCGTATGTTACCACTGCCTAACCTCTATGTTTAATATTGTGGCTGTCCTGTTCTCTGACCCCAGATAAGTTTATTAGCATACACAATTTTTTGGGGAACACAATACCCCCACAGTACCAGCTCAGTAACTCGGGATGAATGAATTTGCCATCTCTGGTGCTTTGTAAACCCAGGCTCCATAACAAACCTTTTCCTTATATAACCAGTAAGAGAGTAAATAGTTCAACCTGTAAAAATGCATTACATTTGGGGTCGGATGGACAGCTCAGTGGTCCCGAGTGTATACTTCTCTTCCAGGGGACCTGAGTTTAGTTACAGCACCAACATTAGGCTGTTCACAGCTGTCTAAAACTCCAGCTACAGAGGGATTCATCACCTTTGGCCTTCAGGGGCACTGCACTCACATGCACACACTCACACAACCACATACAATTAAAGTGTTAAAAACATGAATTACATTTATTCGTACCTGCGTGAATTTGAATGTGTGTGCATACCACGGGCATGTGTGGGCGGTCAGAGGACAGCTGTGGGAGTCAGTTCTCTCCTCCCATTACACAGTTACAAGGATTGAACTCAGGCTGTCAGCCTTGGCAGCGAGCATCTTTATCCACTGAACATTTCCCCAACCCCTAAATAGCTTATCTTTAATGTCACAGCTCTGTGATTTAGTGACATGCTCTTTACTTTAGTCGGGCGCCAGTTCTTTCTGTCAAGTGTGACTGGGGCACAGCCACGCTTGCTCCTTTGAAGTCTGACTGCTTTCACGTCACGATCGCCAACCTGGCACAGGAGAGCCCGTGCAGACGGAAAGGCCTGAAATATTTACCATTTGACCCAAAGCAAAGTCAGCCGGTCCTGACGTTTGCGGTTTCTTTGATGGCTTGAGCTGTATGCAGAATTCATGAAGCAATCATGACAGGACAAAATGATAGTCAAATGTCAGCTGGTTTCTTTTCTGGATCTAGCAAACAAATAGTTCAGATTTCTGCACCTGTCTTTCACTCCAAATGTACGCTCATGTTTGCCAACCTCAGAACTACGGAATGTACCGACTTCAAAGCTACTGCTATTTCAACAGTAACCACAAAGGGCAGAGACAAAAGGTTTTCTCAGTGTTGCACTGTTAGCAGTTAAGATCGTCAATTTAGCTGCAGAAGTCTGTCCCCTTATTAATTAGGAGGAATTAAGTTTTCTGTTCCCCATTTTCCCCAATGTCCTCAATTTCAAGTTTACAAAATGCCAATCTGCTCTTTACATACCCCAACTATGTACACAGTCTAAATACTTTCTTTCTTTAAAAAAACTTATTTATTTTATGCTTATTGGTGTTTATGCTTATGTAAGTCTGTACATCACGTGTAGGCCTCGTGTCCAGGGATGTCATTAGAGTATAACTCCTGGAACTGGAGTTACAAAAGGTTGAATGCCACCATGTGGGGGCTGAGAATTGAACCTGAGTCCCCTGTAAGAGCAGTCAGTGCTTTTAACCACGGAGCTATCGCTCCAGCCCCTAAATATTTTCTAATATATTATTTCAGAATCGTCTATTCTAAGCACTGAACACTCCCAGTAGGTATAGCCTGAATTTAAAAAGCTACTAACAGGCTGGGTACAGAACTACACACTTGTAACCCCAGCATTTGGAAGACAGGGGTAGCAGAATTCAAAGTTCAAGGGTCACCAGGATTGCCTAGCAGCAAGGCTCCGTTTCTAAAAGAAGCCACTTATTAAAACAGGGTTTACTTGGCTGTCCTGGAACTTGCTCTATAGACCAGGCTGGCCTTGAACTCAGAGATCCGCCTGTGTCTACCTCCCAAGTGCTGGATTAAAGGTGTGAGCTGGCACCACTCGGCCCATCACGGTTTTTTGTTTTTTGTTTTTATTTCAGCCTGAACATACAATAATCTCCAGTAGCAACCACACTTTTTTCTCTAAGAAAAGCACACAAATGGTGCTACCAAACTTGCCTACTTAGTGTCTAATCCTCAAGTCTGACTACATCAGGACCAGCATGCTACCTCATCACATCTGGAAACGGGAATGAAACTTGAGACTAACCATCAATAATCATTGCTTACCAAATGCCAAGTAATAGTGCTGGGTTATTCCCTTTGACAAGCAGTCTACTACCCAACTCCACAGCTGTGAATTAATTCAGAGGTTCAGCTATTCAAAGGTGTGCATCTCAAGCACCAGAACCAGGCCCCAAAGCCAAATCTACCCCTCTTCAGGGGCAGTGTTCACAACCATGGTCTTACACACAACCATGGTCTTACACCATGCACGCTTGCAACTGGGGAGTGGATGTAAGTGACTACATACAACACCAAATAACGGTTAAAAACATATGTCCTGTCTGGGTAAATTTGATGGGCTGAACACAGGAATAAATATAGTATGTCCACTCTCTCCTGAAATTCCATTCAATAACAGTAAAGGTTTTTGTCCATTTTAAGGTTAAAATCTCAAAAGATAGAAGACACAACAGTTTCAAAAAGCTGTAATCTGGAAAGCAAAAAGCCAGCAGTAGGAAAAGTAAAAGAAAGAATCCCACAGCACAGAACTCCCAAGTCTCGGGAACTGGTAGTTTCAGGTACCTTTGCAAGTGCGCAGAGTGAAGAGAGACCAAACTAAGAACTAGCCAGTGAAGGTCTAAGTTATCAGATGCGGTCTGCAACCTGATAGGGCTAAGTAACCTCTACAAGACGGCCATCCCCTCTGCTCTGGACCTCACAGCAGCCCTCCTGCATTACTTGACTCCCAGGATCCTAGCAAGGCCTTCATTCTTCATGGACAAGGCTGGAAGAATGTTCTCCTAGCAATGACCAGCTTAATATAAAATACCTAAAGATACGGACACAGACCTTCCTCCCAATTAAATACCTCAAAAGAGCTCCCTTAGGAAGAGCCTAAGGCCAACAAGCCCCGCCCACTCAGTCTAACAAAAGTGAAGTGTCTAACATGAGAAAAAGCAGACAAAAAACCACTTTAGACAACAATGAAGGACAAAGAGAACACAAAAGTTGTATGTTGTTCTACAAAGAGAAGAGGGAAAACAGGGAAGGAACCCACTAATAAAAATATACTAAATTGCTGGGTGGGGTGCAAGCATCTAATCACAGCACTCAGGAGACAGAGGCAGGCAGATCTCTAAGTTTGAGGCCAGCCTGGGCTACAGAGTGAATTCCAAAACAGTCAGGGCTACACAGAGAAACCCTGTCTCGAATAACAAACATACCTCAAAACCTATGAGAACTACTGGATGGTATGTTTCAAGTTTTAACAGGGTGACCTAGTGCCCAGCACAGTGAATTAAATACACACACTGGAGTGTGTCCCTGTGGAATGGAAGACTGCTAGCACAAGAGATCATTGTTTCTCAGAGAGAAAAATTAGGCCTCACAGAAAGACCAGGAGTCAGAATGGTTTCGGATTTCAGACTCAACCCACAGCCAACGTCTCAATGCCTTAAAATCCTGAAGCGTGAAGGTTCCAAGCCAAAACTCTATATTCAGCAAAGAATCAAACGTGTGACTGTAAAAAAATAATTTTCAGGTCAGAAAGGTCTAAAAATGTTTTCTCCTATTCACCAGTCAGGGCTCCATGAAAACAAACATTAGCAAATGAGACCCAACACGGAACAAGAAAAGGCTGTTCCCAAGTTACAGCCACACACCGTCCAGAGAGGAACAGCAAGGCTCCAGGGAAGACTCCCTAGGGAAGACTCGAAGACGTGGTGCCTGATCAAACCAAATGATGTAAACAATTTTGGTACCTGGTGAAAAGTTAATTTAGTGGAAAGTTCACAGGAAAACTAAACCTAGGGGTTCAAAGGGAAAATCTGTAGGAACAGAAAAACCATTGGTCTAACCAGTCACACGAGGCTGCACACAGGAAGAGGGGGCGACAAACACGTATGATGGGTACAGAAAACGGACAGAAACCCACGTCCCGGCGATACACCCAGCAGGAGCGGGCAGTAACTAAAACAGAAATCACGACAGCACCGTGGTGTTACTAAGAGACACGCTGGTGGAGCTGGAGAGACGGCTCAGTGGTTAAGAATGTCGCCGGTGTTACAGAAGGCCCAGCACCCACAGGACAGTTCTTAACCACCTGGAACTCCAGTTCTAGGGAATCCAATGTCCTCTTCTGGCCTCCACGGGCACCAGGAATCCACATGGTACATACATACATACACGCAGGCAGACACATATATACCTAAACTAAAAACAATGCTAAAAACAAAGCCCGCATATATTAGTTAAAGAGGTGAGCATGGTTAGAGGCTGTGGAGGACTGCCCTCTTCAGCCAACAAACCCAGAGATCTATTTGATTTTAAACTACAGCATTTTTCCTCCTTCCACTGTGTTTGCATTTTCAGCGCCGAGCAGTACGTTGTCATTCAGTAAGACTTTGGCAAAGAAGCATAATGGTACATAAAGTTCCAAAGAAACTCACCATAGGCGCGACAGTCTCAATATTGTAGCCGTTTCACTAGTAAAGGCCAAAGTGGGACAAAAAAAACAAACAAAACCCACCAAAACCCAGGCTTTTTCATCAGAATGTTTATTAAAAATATAGACTGACGGTTCTGTGCTCAGATGTCATTGTGGATGTATGCGGACTCCATTACTCTTCACAGAGACACTTGAAACAGAAGCTGTAAACAGAAATGACTGCCGAGACAGTGCCATCAGACCTAACCCCTTCGAGTCCCACACTTTGACAATTCCATCAACACTCACAGAAGGGGCTATCACAGGCCTGAGGGCACACCGAGACCACAAGACATCTTTCGTGCACTTCTCAAGTAGTTTTCTATTTCAGCTATGAAGGTCGCTTCCCAAAGCTCCACTTGTTCTTAACAAGTAGAGTTTTTATGTCCGTTTCATCAGTCTTACAGCTTTCTGGGCCAATTCATCTGCAGACAGGAGGAGAAACTGTTACCAGGTTTCTTCATGCCATGCATCCATGTGACTCCCCATCCTCATATGCTGTCCAGCTTCTTTAAGATATACGGAGCTGAAAGAAAAACCCCGGAGTAGGTTTCAATCTATGAGTCCACAGGCTGTACTGCAGAATTATAAAACTGGGGTGTAAAAGAAACAACTGTATGAAATATGGTTTTGGAAACAACTCCTAAATGGTGATCAAGCCTCTCTCTACCTGTACCATAAACCAAAGGGAGTCACGGCCTTGCAAAGCAGCCCACTCAGTCTCGCTGGATTACCATTGCCGTAGAGCACACCCTCCCCCACTGCACTTTCCTCCAGGACTATAATAACTCCACAGTCCTTCACTGTGGAGACCTTTTCCTTATTTCAACAAACGGGGAGTTGAACCCAGGGCCTTGCACAAGCCAAGCAAGCACTTTACCAAGGTATACCTCTAGTCCTGGGGATTTATTTAACCTAAACAGAACAAAATCCTAGAGGAAACAAATGGGCATTAGGTTCAATTCCCAATCCTGGGAAAACTAACAACCAGAAGGCATAGGGACGGAAACCCTGGGGAAGGTAAGTGGAAGGGCCGACACCCACTGCTTTCTCTGATTCTACCTGTCACTAAGCCATTCCGATCACTGCGCTGGTTTGGTAAATGGTGTACCAGGAGCTGTCTGGAATACTAAGTGACATTAGGAGAAGGGAGAGATGGCTCAGCAGTTAAGCCTGTCTGGGAGGACCTGAGTTCAGATCCCAGCATCCACACCTGGCGGTTTACAGCTGCCTGTTTAACTCCAGTTCCAGGGGTTCCAACGCCCCCTTCTGGATGGTGCAGGCACCTGCAGGCATGTGGTTCACACACGGACAGGCAGACAAATAAAAATCTTTAAAAAGTGATACATTGGTGAACATCAAATACAAAGTCCACTAAGCGAACATTTTCTTGGCAGCTCTTCTGTAAGAAAAGGTTAAGAGGGTGGAAAAGGTGAAGCGGTTTCAAGAGGCTGTGGACGAGCAAGATTTGGGTGTTTCTGCTCTCAAAGATGCCCTCTCCTGGAGAGGCCGGCAATACAGAGAGAATACAGCAAAAGAGAACCAATGAGGAAGGCCTAACTTCAGCCTTTAAAATCTCGGTCTGTTCAATTACTTGAACCATTCCTGCCTCTACCTACACAGCACTGAACTATGAGAAGTATGTTGTATTGAGAACTCAAGGGTCAGTTAATTCTGTTATATCAGAGAACTAATATTTTATTTTTTAATTTTTATTTATTTATGTTTTTTTTTTTTTCCCGAGACAGGTTTTCTCTGTGTTGTTTTGGTGCCTGTCCTGGCTCTCCCTCTGTAGACCAGGCTGGACTCGAACTCACAGAGATCTGCCTGGCTCCACCTCCTGAGTGCTGGGATTAAAGGTGTGCGCCACCACCGCCCGGGGAGAACTAATATTTTTAAAATCTTTTGTTGTTGTTTTGTTTTTCCGTAACAGGGTTTCTCTGAAACAGTCCTGGCTGTCCCGGAACTCAACTCTGTAGACCAGGTTGGCCTTCGACCTCTGCCTCCCAAGTGCTGGGGGATTAAAGGCGTGTGCCACTACTGCCTGGCAATAAAAAGATTTTGAAAACCGGGCGGTGGTGGTGCACGCCTTTAATCTCAGCACTCGGGAGGCAGAGGCAGGAAGATCTCTGAGTTTAAGGCCAGCCTGGGTTACTCGGAGAAATCCTATCTGAACACCCCCCCCCCCCCAAAAAAACCCCACTTTCTTGTGTGTATTCTGTGGTGTATGCACGTGTTCATGCATATCTTGGTGCAGGTGTGGAGGTCAGAGTACAACTTCCGGGAATTGGTTCCCGCCATGTGGATGCAGTTCGGATGGCCCAGCTTGGCGGCAAGTGCCTTAGCCCAGTGAAGCTTCTACTTTCCAATCTGTCAGCCTGTCTTTAACCCCGATGTGCTCCCTGAACTCAAGCTCTCGCTTACAAAAGAAACAGAGATCAAGTAACGAAATTAACTTTTTGTCAATGGTGAAATCGAATCCTTCAGGTATTCTCAGTAGCTCTACAGACGCCTATCTTTCTCTTTCCATCTTCCAGAAAAAGGAAAACCAACTATTTACTTCACCCTCTGCACAATAAACACAAAGAAAGCAAGTCTTTTCGGATTTCAAAGGCAAGCACCGAAGGAAGGTGCCTGGTACCGAGTTAAGAGCTCGGGATTCTACGTCAGGTTTATTCTGAATCGCCAAATGACCTTGGGTCAGCCACTTCCCAAAGACCGTTTCTAGGTTTGTCAAACGAGGGTACTGCTCAAGGGAGAGCACCTGAAGGTCCTTAAGCACAAGCGTCGGGTTAGCAAAGGTGACTTAACCACGCGCCCTCGGCCACCACCAGCACTTGGCACAGTCTCAGGACCCGCAGACCCCTTGAGGGCAGGCAGTTGGGCCGCCCTGGACATGCATGCCCCCACCCCCACCCCGCTGTCCCCAGGATGCTCAGCTCAAGGACCCAGGAGCGCGTGCAGGGGTGGGGTGGACGCGTGGCCTCACGGCCACAGCCCCGAAGGACACTCACTGACTCGCAGCAGGGCCACATAGATGAGGAAGTTCCGAATGGAGGAGATCACATCCTCGCGCATCTTCCGCTTCATCTCCTCGGGGTCCAGCTTCGGCGCGAGACCCTCGATCCGGAACATTGCGGCTCTTTCTCCAAAGCTTGCAGGCGCTGCACCCTGCTCCCCTCCAGTGGCCGCCTTGC
>CABHPH010120529.1:27798-51788 GCA_902168325.1 Peromyscus nudipes
TCCGGAGTGCCACCTGTAAAGTGCTGTTCAGTAGGGAGGTGTGTGCATATGTACCACCATAAATAATAATAGCTAGCATTTATGGAGTACCCAAGACAGTACTTCGTGAATTGCACATTATGATCTTCATTTCTAGATTTGTAAATTAAAACGCAGCAGCCTGAAAAAGTTAGTTGAGAATATAGCTCATTTGCCAAAGCGTTTACTTAGCATGCAGGAGCCCTGGGTTCGAGTCCTAGCACCGCGTAAACTTCGTGTGGTAGCTGTTGGTCTGTTTTCTGTAGTGATAAACACCATCAAAGCTACTTGGGAAGGAAAGGGTTTATTTTACCTAACCTGTTACAGTCTATCATCCAGGGAAGCCAGGGCAGGAGTTCAAGCCGGAACCTAGAGACAGGAACCTCAACTAGAGGACCAAGGAGAGATGCTGCCCTTACCGGGGCTAGCTTGCCCCGGGCCTCCCCAGCTACCTTCTTTATACAACTCTGGACCACCTGCGGGGTGGCACCACCCACCCACAGTGGGTTAAGCCCTCCTCCATCAATTGGTAGTCACGACAATGCCCCTCACAAACCCATCAACAAGTCAATCTGGTGGAGGCCTTTCCTCAGTTGAGGTTTTCTCTTCCCAGATGACTCTAGTTTGTGACAAGACGGCAAAACTAGCCAGCACAGTGGTTCACACCTGTGATCCCAGCAAAGGGTTGGTGGAAAGAAGAGGCTCAGGATGTCCCACATCTTTCATCTCAGCCCTCAGGAGACAGAAGAATCACTGCAAGTTTAAGGTCAGCCTGGGTGACAAAGACAATCTGGGCTAGAGAGACTGTCTCAAAAAACAAACTCCAAGATAAACAATAACCTCCCTAAAGAACAAACAAACAACAGAGTTCAAGGTCATCATCCTCAGCTAGTGAGTTTCATGCCTAGTTAGCCGTCTAGAACCCTAGAGACTGAGGTTTTACCCTTTCTCCAACCGTTTTTGTGTCCTCCTTTTTGGAGTTAGCTTATCCTTACATATTCTGATGCAGATCTTGGAAAACATAAGTGTGAGCCAAATTCAATCTGATTAACATTGTACAGATGAGAGGAAATCAAATGCACTGTTCGAGACATGAATCAGACAACTGAATTTTTCACATAATTCAACACCAGATTGTCTTTTTTTGAGGGCGCATTGCATAGCAACAATGAATTTGGGGTTAAATAAGAGTAATTCACCATGAGAGCAATTGATAGTGTCAGCAGATCTATCCACTTTCCTGACTGACAGAGAGTAAGACTCCGGGGTTAGGAAGGAAAACCCCTCATCTGCTTATTCAAGCTTTAGTAAGCATTTGCATCTATAATTCATACAATGGACCAGCAGAGGCAGCTCTGGTGTGGGAGGGGCTGACTCCCAAGGAAGAGCTCCAGCCAAGCCCTCATGAGTGAGTGCTGCGGAAGGAACCTGGAGAGATCATGCTCCCACTGCCCACATAATCAGAGACAAGTCTCTTCAGTGCGACTTCAGTGTTTTGGTGGCAAAGGGGAGGCGTATGGTTGGTTAGATGCTCTGAAGTCTCCTCCAGTCCTGACAGTCTGTGCATTTGGAATTCTAACTGTGTCACCGGGGCAGAATAGTTTGGAGTGCATGAATGTCAATATGTCATCACTTGTGGTCAGACAGTGTGCTGCCTAGATTTTTGTCCGGTTGACACAAGCTTGGGTCATCTGGGAAGATGGAACTTCCAATGAGAAAATATCTCCTTCAGACTGGCCTGTGGGCAAGTCTGTGGGGCATTTTCTTGACTAATGATTGATGTAGGAGGGCCCAGCCTACTACGAGCAGTACTGCTCCTTGACAACGGGTACTAGGTTGTATAAAAAAGCTGGCTGAGCAAGTCAGTAAGCCGCACTTTTCCATGCCCCCGTTTCAGTCCCTGCCTCCAGGTTCCTGTCTTGAATTCCCGCCTTGGCTTCCCTTTGGGATGGACTACAGCTGTAAACTGAAATAAGTTATTTCTTTCCCAAGTTGCTTTTGGTTATGGTATTTACCACATCAATAAAACCAATCCAAAACAGATAGCTTCATTTTGAGTGTTTTGCCTGCATGGATGTCTGTGCATCGTCTGTGTGCCTGGTGCCCAAGGAGGTCAAAAGAAGATGTTGAACCCTTTGGAACTGCAGGTACAGATGGTTGTGAGCCTCTTTATGGGCTCTGGGAATGAAACTTGGGTCCTCTGCAAAAGCAGCAAGTGCTCTTCACTTCTGAGGCCCCTCTTCAGCCCCAGGGCAATGTAATTCCTATGAAGATTCCTTAAGAAGGGCTGGTGCCTCTGTCTTGAGTGACGACAGGTAATAATTGACTTGTGCAGCCGGTTTACTAGTCTAGATCTAGTCTAGGGGACTGCTTCTTCGTCAAGGAAGTTCATCCTGGTGAACTTGGCCTTTTCCCTTTGCATGGCCCCTCTAATTGTCTTGGAGGACACTCATAAAACCAGGCTCCCCATTTTAGGCTTTTAAATAGTGCTTATTTATATATCTATTTATTTGGCATATAGGTGGTGGTGTCATCCAATCACAGTGGATTTAGGTGAGGCAGATTAAGAACTATGATGCCTCCAGAAGTCAGTCTTGGATGGAGCCATTTCACATCTTCAACTCCTCATTATTTTTTTCCTCATCTGGATGCTGAGTGCTTGAAGTCTCATCTTTGAAGTCGTTTGTATCTTTAAAATGCTCTATTTCCAAGCTCACCATGTTTCCTATTCTTTCTATATAATGAACTAAAGGCTAAGAGTAAAGGGTTTGCTGTGATGTGCATGAGAGGCAAAAATAAAGAAGTATGCATACATAATTTAATATTGATATTTGTGTTCTTTAGTTTGATCACAGAGGAAATAGCAGCTGATGTCATAGCCTGTCTTGTTTTCCATTTAGATCCCAGGAGGGATTTAGGAGCCATTTCCTTTGACTCAATTTCCCAGACAGCTCTCATGTAAGTGTTTGGAGTGTACAACCAAACTGGAAGAGAATAAAGTGTTTTCATTTCCATCACTGGGAGGAGTTTATATGTGCACAGCCAGAGAGTTACTGATGATTCTTGATTGAGGAATTAACACAATATAAAAATCTCAATGAGTCTATGCTTTGTGATCAATAGAAAACTATAGACTTTGGGTACTGAACAGTTCAACTTCTCTGTTTAACATCCAGGGAAACGGGGCCCCAGAGAGGAGCTAGTCAAGGAAAGAGTGACCTGGGTGGGTCTCTGACCTCTAGTTCTGTATTTCCTCCCAGCATACCCTGCTGTACGAGACCTTCATTGACAGTTCTCCCCCAGGATATAAGAACAGAAAGAATGGGAGCTCTTTCCATCTTTGGAGAGGCGGGGTTTACCCAGCAGCGGGCTTACCCAGCAGCAGTTGCCCTTTCCTCATTCCCACACCCCTGATGGCAGCTGATCTGGACTAGGTTATTATTCGACTCCATTCCTGTCCTTCTTCATTCCTTAGGGGAGGAGCACATCCCAGCACGCCCCAGATGACGGCTGTGTGTGGTGGGGGCATTCCTTACTCCTACTATTAGGAGATAGAAGGAGGAAGATTAGGAGTTCAAGTCCATCCTCTACTACACAACAAGTTCAAGGGTATCCTGGGCTATGTGAGACCCTCATATCAAAGAACTAGAAAATATCATCCTGAGTGAGGTAACCCAGACTCAGAAGGATGAACATGGTTTGTACTCATTCATAAGTGGATTCTAGATATAAAGCAAAAGACAATCAGACTGCAACCCACAGATCCAGGGAGGCTACCTAGCAGGGGGGACCCTAGGGTGACTGTGGCTTATAATAAATTTTGGTTTTACTCAATCACTGGGCAAGCTTTAGTGAAACATTTCACTATTAGGATAAGAATTTGAACTGTATCAAGCTGATAAAAGAAAATGCTGTCCGTACTTTCAGGAGGGGAGGCTAACATCTTTTTAGATTATGGATTAGCCTATAGAAAAATGTCTGCCGTAAATCAAACAGTGAAGGGGAAGATGAATAGGAATCTCACTTGCACAACTTAAGTAAAACACAGCTCTCTGAACAGATGAAGATAGGTTTCTTCTGTATCCCAGAATCTAATCAATATTTATATGTATAATTCAGCTATCATTTGGCTTAAAAGGGCTTATTGGGAAATGTTATTATTTTTACTATTTTCTACAGAGAAAATATTTTCCAGTTTCAAATAACTCTGGACTTTGGAATTATAACCTGTTAATATGTTAAAAAAAAACATTTAAGTGGAAAATGCTGAAGGACCACTGAACTTGATGTTGTATTTACATATCCATATCTGTATAAAACAATGATTATAAATGTTTGTTTAAAAAGAAGTGTAAATGTGAATTTAACAAGAAGTTGTAGATTTTCAACACAGTACACAAACTCCTTTTTTACAAATAAATATTTATGCTTCTAAAATAAAATAAAATAAAATCTACAACAAACCCAGAAAAAAAACCAAAATAAAAATAATAAAAATAGACTTGACTTTGAAGTCTACTCAGGACTCAAAAATGAATGAAACAAAATTCAGGACAAGGAAGAGAGGCTTGGACTTTCAAAGAGTGCTGTGTGGGGTCGGCAAGAAGGCTCAGCGGGTAAAGGTGCTTACTGCCAAGACTGAAGACCCAGGTCCCACGTGATGAAAAGACAGCTCCTGCAAGTTGTCCTCTGACCCCTATACTGGTGCTTTCAACAATAAATAAATAAATGAGCAAACAAACATAAGAAAAGATGTTTAAAGATGTCACTGCTCTGGTATGATGGTGTACACCTCTGATCCCAGCGCTCAGAAGGCAAAGGCAGGTGGATCTAGCAGCCTGGTCTACATAGTGGGTTCCAGACCAGCTGGGGCTATATAGTGAGACCCTGTTTCAAACATCAGCAACAAGAAGATTGCTCTGTGATAGATGCTCAAATCCTCACCTTATCTAAGGTATTCCAGAAATTACTGCCTTGTGAGAGATTAACATCTCCAGGAAAGGATCCTTTTGAACTTTAAAGAATGAAGTTGGGTTGGGGATTTAGCTCAGTGGTAGAGTTTGGTCCTCAGCTCTGGAAAAAAAAAAAAAAAGAATGAAGTGAATTTTGATAAACTTCACCTCACTGACATCTTCTCTATAAAATACTCTGCTCTCAGCCAGGTGGTGGTGGTGGCGGCGGCGGCGGCGCACGCCTTTAATGCCAGCACTCAGGAGGCAGAGGCAGGCGGAGCTCTGTGAGTTCGAGGCCAGCCTGGTCTACAAAGCGAGTTCCAGGAAAGGCAAAAAGCTACACAGAGAAACCCTGTCTCAAAAAAAAAAAAAAAAAAAAAAAAAAAAAAACAAAAACAAAAACAAAACAAAACAAAACAAAAAAAACTCTGCTCTCATTCTGATAGTTAGGCCTTCACCACCTGCATGACGTATAGTATATGATCTCCTTCCAAGAAGCCTGGAAGCACCTCAAGTGTAAAGAGTATATTATTGGTCATTCTTAAGTCCTCCAACCACTGAGGGCATGTGCTTATATGTGATTAAAAACTCACTATCCCGGGCTGGAGAGATGGCTCAGCAGTTAAGAGCACTGGCTGTTCTTCCAGGGGACCCAGGTTCAATTCCCAACTGTCTGTAACTCCAGTTCCAGGGCATCTGACACCTTCATATGGACATATATGCAGGTGAAACACCAATGCACATAAAACAGAAATAAATACATTGTTAAAAAAAAGAACAAAACTCACTATCCATTGAGTGAGTGAACGAATGGTCATGTATACATTAGGCTGAAAGGAAATAGTTCCCCAAAGAAATTTATTCCAAATTGTATTTATTATATTTCTATATAAGGACTAATTTCTTACAGCTTTGGTAAACTTGGTTTTGTTTGGCTAAGGAAAACAGGGACCCAGTGAGATGGCCCAGTGGGTAAGTCCCATTGTGGCCAAGCCTGAGGGTCCTGGAGATCAAACTCATGTCATCAGGCTTGACAGCAAGTGCCTTTATCCACCAAGTCATCTGCCAGGCCATCTTTTCATTGTTTGTTTGGTACAGGGTCTCACCATATAGTTCTAGCTGGCCTGGAACTTGCTAAGTAGACTAGACTGGCCTTGAACTCACAGAGATCTGCCCAGCATATTTTTTTAAAGACTTATTTATTTATTATGTATACAGCATGTATGACTGCAGGCCAGAAGAGGGCACCAGATCTCATTATAGATAGTTGTGAGCCACCATGTGGTTGATGGGAATTGAACTCAGGACCTCTGGAAGAGCAGTCAGTGCTCTTAACCTCTGAGCCATCTCTCCAGCCCCAGCATATTTTTTAATTAAAAAAAAGCCCTATTAGTTCATATTCATCATACAAAGCAGTGGGTTTCATAATGACACTCATTTAAATATATAGTTTACTCTTACAATACTTTCCCCCATTACTCTCTCCTGTGCCCACTCTCAAACCAGCTCCTTCCTTTGCCCAAATAAAATAGTCCATTTCTACTTTCCTGTCATATCTATGTATCAATGTATATATGTATATTTGTATGTATTTTTAGAGAGAAGTTTCACGTTTGTCTTTCTAAATCTTTCTTATATTACTTAACCAGATGGTCTTTGGTTCCACCCATTCTCCTAAGAGATACCCTTCTTCTTTATGCTGAACAAAACTCCATTGTGTGTGTGTGTGTGTGTGTGTGTGTGTGTGTGTGTGTGTAATATAATATTCCACATTTCCTTTATCTAGACATCGGTTGATGGAAACCCTAGTCATCTGCAGAAGTAAAGAATGACCCCTGGGACTGGGGAGATGCCTCGATGGGTAAAGAACTCACCCTGAAGCCTGGGAGCCTGAGTCCAGCTCCCAGCCGCCTTGTAAAGGACGGATGCAGTGACACAAGCCGGGAACCCCAGCACTGGGGGAGAGGATTTCGGGGGCTCACTGGCCAACCAGTTTTTCTGAAACAGTGAGTTCCATGTTCCATACTAGATCTTGTCTCAAAAAATAAGGTGAAAAGGGCCAGCAGGATGGCCTAGTGAGTGAGGGTTTTTACACCCAAGCCTGCTGACCTGGGTTTGATACACGGTGAAAGAAGAGAACTAATTCCCACAAGCTGTTCTCAGAAAATAAAAAAATTAATGTAAAAACGTAAGAGAGCAATAAGACATCTGGTGTTGACATCTGTTGTTGATCTCCACAAGTACACAGGCACATATACACACATACATATACCACACATATACACATACATACTAAAAAACAGTATTATTGGGGCTGGAGAGATGGCTCAGTGGTTAAGAGCACTGGCTGCTCTTCCAGAAAACTGTGGTTCGATTCCTAGCACCCACATGGTGGCAGGCAATCATCCGTAACTCCAGTTTTAGGGGATCCTACCCCTTCCTATGGCCTCCACAAGCACTGCATGCTTGTGGTGCACATATATACATGCGGGCAAAACACCTATATATATAAAAATAAAATGAAGACAATTTAAACTATGACCTTAAATTTCATTTTTTATTAATCTATAACAAAATAATTATATAAAACCCATATGATGCTTTTTATCACTCACTTTTAAATCAAAAAGTACATATTTATTTTAAGATGTGTTTATTCTTATTTTATGTGTATGAGTGTTTGGCAAATTTGCATGCATGTATGAGCACTATGTGCATGCCTTGTGTTCTCAGATACCAGAAGAGGGTTCTGATCCCCTGGAACTGAAGTTTTGGATGGTTGTGAAAACATATGTGGGTGCTGGGAACTGAACCTGAGTCCTCTGTAAGAACAGCAAGTCACCAGGTGTAGTGGCACACACCTTTAATCTCAGCACTCTGGTGGCAGAGGCAGGTGGATCTCTGTGAGTTCAAGACCAGCCTGGTCTACATAGTCAGTTCCAGGATAGCCAGAGCTACATAGTGAGACCCTGTCTTGAAGAAAAAAAAAAAAGAAAGAACAGCAAGTATTCTTAACCACTGAGCCACCTCTCCAGCCCCACATAGTTATATTATAACAATATAGAATTAAGGAAGGAAGAAAACAATCTCCTATAATCCCACAGCCACTATTGTTACATTGATGGTAAAAATTTCCATTTTCCACACTCTGCCTCTGATGTTTAGAGCATGACAGACGCCCTCTGCCTCTGATGTTTAGAGCATGACAGACGCGTCTGATGAAAGGCAAACACCACTTGTCTCATCTTAGAAAAGACACGTTGTCTTCCTAAAGGTAAGAATGCTTCCCGGCCCCCCCCCCCCACTCCCTGGCCTATCAGAGTCAGTTGCTCTATATTATACAGACGGTGAAAGGAGGAGCATGCTGGGCATTCCATTTCATAATATTTGGAATCCATCAGGGGAGAACGAAGGCCAGGCCTAACACGTGTAGCCTCACCTATCCCCAGAGGCTCACTTCCAGGCTCAGGTTGGGAACACAATGTGAGCTGTCTTTGGTGCTTGACTACAGACTTCAGCACCCCTGCCTCTGGGTGAGCACCTCCAGCTCTGGGGACTCCCCAGCTCTCTAGGACAGTTCTGTCTGTCTCTCCATACCATGCACACAATAGCCCCAGGCATGTCCTCCTAACCATCTACCACAAATTGCCTCCTCTTCCCCCATGGCTCTGTAAGGTGGCTGGAATCTTCCTTAAAACACGCTCTCCAGAATAAACTATATTTTGCAAACTCCTTGTACAGTTTTGGGATTTTCCCTTATGCACAGCCTTAGCTTTCCTTCTTTAACGTTTTGTTTATTTTTATAGGTGTTACAGGGTTTTGCTTGCATGTATGTCTGTGCACCAACTGTGTGCCTGATACTCTTTGAGTCCAAAAGAGGCCATTAGATCCCCTGAAATGGTGTTCCAGATAGTTGTAAGCCGCCATGCTGGGATTAAACCCAGATCCTCTACAAGAGCAACCACTGCTCTGTACCACTGAGTCATCTCTCCAGCCTACAACCTTAACTTTTCTAGTTAACAACGATGGAGCCACATACTCTGAGCTCTGAGGTTCTCCACCCTCACATACATACATCAGTGCACATGCACACACAGCCTCAGAGGGGACTTACTTGGGACTCCGGGATGCAAAGCCAGAAACTCTTCATTCCTACCCAGCAACAAGAAGTGTGTGCCTGGGTATCCATCTCTTCAGTCCACAGTCCTTCCCATGATAGATGGAATTCCCTGGCCACCTGTTCTAATCTTGATCTTCAAACTACGAAATGCAGGTGACACTGGTGACCCCGCAGCGGAAGGGTAGACTCCTGAAGTAAAGGCGGGGTCTCTGTTCTAGCCCCTCCGTGACGCTGAAAGCTTGCGTCAGATATGAGCCTTCCTATGTTCCTGCTTCTTCATCTGTAACAGAGGACGGTGGTACCCAGTCAAAGTGCTGTTGAGAGGGCTCAATAAAACAAGGTCTTTAAAGTGCTTGACTGGGTGGCCCCTTGATAAATGATAGCCACTACTAAGAAATAATTTGTCAGTAGGAAAATCATGGCTCAGTCACACTCAAGATGGAACAAGAATTGTTTTTTACACCAACAATATTTATTAGCATGTTTCCAGTCCCATTTATCACTGTCCTCTAGTTCCCAGTAAATTTGAAGGCATGACAGATGCCGATAGTCTCAAGTCCTCACTTTCTATTCAATCTGCAGTCCAAACACAGACTGGTTTGCAGTTCCATCCCTTCTGAAACTGCTCCCTCCCTTCTGAAACTGCTTACCTTGAGGGACTTAGAGGCTCTCGGCTTGTCTTTGTCATCTAACACCACTGGCATGCAGAGCTTTCCAAAAAGCATTCTTCTCCTTACTCGAGGGATGCCATATTCTCTGATCTTTTCAACCTTTCCCGATGCTCCTCAGCCTCTTTCTACACCTGTCCTAGCCATCTCTTCAATGACCTAGGTCCTTTCCTAGGTCTTCCTCTCTACACCAACACGCAGGCTAGTCTGGCTTCAACTATCATCCTTAGTGATTTACTGCATGGCTTTAGCTCATGTCTTTCCAGAAACACAGACCTGCATATACAACCAATGTCTTTGCTGATTTATTCTGGATGAGGATCTCATGTAGCCAAGCTAAGCATAAACTCCTGTTCCTCCTGCCTCTACCTCCCACGTGTTTGAATTGTGTGGGACTGTCACCATACCTGGCTCATCTGATGACATGACTTCACGGTCTTGTCCGCTGACCCACGTGTACACCTCACACATCACCTTCTCCATGTGGTCCAATCATCTTCCCCTCCATCTTAGCCCATTTAGGGCCGCTATTCCGGAATGTCTGAAACTATGTAATTTCGGAAGAACAGGTGTTTGTTCTATCTCGGACAGACGTTCAAGATCAAAGCACTGGCATCTGGCCTGGTGGGCTTGCTGCGTACACACACCAAGGGGTGGGGGAGGGCAGAGAGAGGCCCCCTCCCGAAAGCCCTGCTTATAATGGCATTCACTCATTCACAAGAGCAGAGTTGCCACACTCTAAACACCTCCTGCTGTGCCCCACATCCCACTGTTGCTTTAGGGATTAATCTTTTCATGCATGAATTGTTGGGGGTAAGGGGCACATTCAAACCACAGTCGCATAGCCTAATAACTGCCACCGCGACTCACTCCTAAACCCAGGATTCTGGGTTGACTTTGACTCATCCCCTGCCTTTAGGCCCTTTAACTAACCTCTATTTTCTAGCAATTATAACTCCTAGGTAGGTCTAGAACTCATTATGTTCTTTCTATTCTTTCTGCTGTGGTTTTTGCTGAGTCTACCCACCAGGCACTCCTCTATATTATCCCGCTAGTGCATTTCCCACCCTAGAATCTACATGAAATTTCTAAATACAATTTTTGTAATGTCCATGTCTTATATAAAATACTTCAGGGCTGGCAAGACCGCTCAGCAGGTAATGGCCTTTACTGATAACCTAATGGATTAGATCCCTGGGACCCTCATGGAGGAAGGAGAAACAGAGTCCTGAAATTGTCCTCTAACCTCCTTACACACACACACACACACACACACAGAGAGAGAGAGAGAGAGAGAGAGAGAGAGAGAGAGAGAGAGAGAGAGTAAAATAAGCAAATGTTATATATATATAAAAAAAATTGGGGGTTGGAGAGATGGCTCAGCGGTTAAGAACATTGACTGTTCTTCCAGAGAACCTGGGTTTAATTTCCAGCACCCACATGGCAGCTCTCAACTGTCTGTAACTCCAGTCCTAGGGTGCTAAAACACCAATGTACATCAAATAAAGAAGTTATATTTTTTAAAAAAATTGTACCCCTCTATATAAGATATTCATAGTAGAGGAAGCTGAGTTGAGGGACATACAGGATTCTCTGACATACTCTCATGGCTTTGCCACACATCTTAGACCATTCTAAGTTTTATAAAAATCTTTTAAAAGCCTGGCGTGGTGGCACACTTCTTTAATCACAGTATTTGGGAGGCAGAAGCAGGTATAATTTCTGTGAGTTCAAGGCCATCCAGGGGTGCATAGTTAGACCCCGTCTTTAAAAATATCTTAAAAAGGAGAGGCACAAGAAACAGAAGCAAGAAGCAGAGGTGATAAGGGGGGAGGAAGAAGAAAAGAAGGGGGAAGGGAAGAAGAATCTGGCCTTTCCGTACGCTTACCTGTGATGGGTTCTGTGTGTCTATAAGACTTATGCCTAATCCTGTCACAATATGAAAGCACCCACCATAATACCTTCTCATTCTTGTGTCCCCAAAGCCAGCATAGTGCTTGGCAAATATAAGTGCCCAGTGTCTCCTAAGTAAATGTCTGCTGTTACATCAAATGATGGAGGGGGCAGTACCGAAGTTTTCCTTGGAAGCTAACTGGAAATTATAGGGGAGAAGAACTGAAAAGTCTCAGAGGTCATAAACAACATGTAGACACTGCTTGCTTGTCAGCATGACAGACTTGGCAGACACACAGTGATGGATAGATCACCACATCTCTCGTAACCCTACACAGTGTTTACACTTCCACACTCATTCCCTTGCAGGTAAAGAGCCCCAGGTCAGCTGGGGTTGTTCACTCCAGGTGAGACTGGTAGGCTGCTGGCACATCCCGGGAGGGTGTGGACCGTGTGTCAAGTGTTTGAAAGCCAGCGAGGGTGGAGAGCAGAAGAACGGGTTGGGAGAAGGATGACACACAGGGTGAATCGCCAGTTGGGCAATTCTATCCTCAGCCCTTGAATCAATGGGCTGCGTGACCTTGGCCAAGTCTCTCCCCCTCCTGTGGGTTCCAGTGTCTGTGTCTGTAAAATGAAGAGTTGGATTGGGCAGTCTCTGAAGTACCTTCCAGGATTTATGCTTGGCGATTGGCGTGAAGTCTGTGGACAGCCGTGGGAGCAAGCAAGTAAGTGTGTCTTGGGAGCCTGTGGTAACTGGACCATTGGCTCCAGGTTGGCAGACATCTTCAGCAACAGGAAACCATGCTCGGCATTCTGGAAGTGGGGAGCTATGTGGAGAGCTGCTCCTCATAGTGTCTTAAGAACCTGACTGGATTCTATCAGAAGGGAGCACTTCCAGGGACTGGAGTGGGCAGATGTGTGGCATGTAATAGAACGACCATGTTTGGGGGAAGTTTTTGTGTGTCAGCTGCGAATTTTAAGCCTTGACTTTGAACGCTGAAATTATCCACTTGCACATTGATGCAGTGTACCACCTGGAATGTGGCTGAGTGTTCTTCAGTTGGACTGTTGAAATTGTGAACTGTGGCTAGTTGTAGCTTGAGGATGTAGACAACCGAGTTATAGAAATTTAGAATTCTAAAAAATTTAGAATTTTTTTTTTTTGAGCTGAGGATCGAACCCAGGGCCTTGCGCTTGCTAGGCAAGCACTCTACCACTGAGCTAAATCCCCAACCAAAATTTAGAATTTTTAAACAAGGTCATTTATTTTGAAGTTTACCTGGTCATTGGTTACATGGAGCTTAAAAAATGGGTCTTAAGAACTAAGAGTGAAAGAAAATGGGGTAAGCTTGAAGTCCCAGAATGAGGAGCCAAAACATGCAAAGAGTAATAGTTAATATGACTGAGAACTCTGTGTCAGGCATGGTTCAAAATCATTGACTATAGTGATCACAGCGGTACTCTGGAAGTATTCTCAAGTGGAAAACTCAGGGGTAGAAAGGTTAGATGTTCACCCTAGGACAATCAGGGGTAACTTGTAGAGGTAGGGATACAGATTAGGTGGTTCAATTGGAGAGCTGTCATGACTAATCACTATACTTTGAAAGTCATAACCTTTCAAGGTTGTATCTGACTCAAATTCTGTGTCTCTAGCACACAGCCTGAGGCTGGAAGGTAAGAGGTCTTACTGAATGTTCCCAAGCTGAACAGAACCCAGTAAATTCAACCTGGTTCCTGACCTGGTTCCTAGCACCTGGAGTTATGGTAGGCTCTGTTGGGCTCAGCAATACACTAGGGAGATAAAAATTGCTCGCCAGTCCCTGAGGGCTGGCATCAGAGCCCTAGTCTAACGTGATGATGGAGGGTCATGGGCAGCATTTCCTTCCCTTCAGGGCACTAGGAGGGAGAGGAAGCCATGGGCACTTAAGAACCCAGAGCCAAGGGAAATGGGGAAGAAACTTGTCATTATACAGCACACTCTGGGCACTCACTCTACACCAGTCCATGCGGTGGGCACTGGGCACAAGTGTAGAATTAGATAGGGCCTTCTGTGTCCTACTGTAGCTGTCCTTAGGACCTCTCTCCTGGTTTGTATGGGCAGACAAGACTAATTCTAGGTCGCATTATTGCCTTCAGTGGACTTTTAAATGTTTATCTCACTGACCACTAATTGAAAGCTAGACATGGCTTGGATAAACTTCAGGTCCAATGGATAAACTTCAGGTCCATTGGATGAACATTCTGGAACAAGGATACTTGTAATACTGCTTATGAACAGCAACAAAAACACTTGTCTTTTCCTGGCAGGCCTGAGTTCTAAAAACTAAAAATAAAAAGATGCTGGGGTCTCCATGCTTCCTGCTAGCCTCTCCCACTGCCACCCCCAGGCCTGCATACAAATGGAAGCCTTTGCTTTCCTACCTCAGCAGAAGGTATGGAAGCACAGAAACTAAAACGCACTTAAAATCAATTACACAGAAATAGGGTGCAAATTCACCGTTTCTGTCTTCAACTTAGCTTCATTGGCTCAATTTAGGATGCTCAGCTCTTGGATCTTTTAGTCCTCCTCAGTCTGGAATTGTGGGACACACAATCAGAGAGAAGCTGGAGCGGGGTCCTGTAGGGAATCATAGATCTGGGGGACCCTAAGTTCTCTCATATCCTGCTGGGCTCTGGGGCCCCAAAATGTTACTTCTTGGGGTGTCTGTCTGTTCTGCCTCCTGGGAAAAGGCTGGAAGGCATTTTCACAGGGAGCCACCACCAAATGCTCCACAACGAATGTAGAGCTCATCAGACACAAGAATCAGGGAGAAGGAACGAGACTGGTTCCTGGGACTTTTAGTTGAGCAGAGGTCTCCTCGTTAGCAGCCACCAGCTCCATTTATGCAGCATCCTTTAAGGTGGAAGACAATAAAGATTCTGGGAAGGAATCCTTTTTCCGATTTGTTATCACCCTCTGTCCCCTCACTAGTAGTCTGTCCATGTCTGTACTGTATGCTGATTCACCAATCAGGGCCTGTGATCTTATGTGACACTGTCATCCGTTCGTCACAGAAGCGTTTTGCGTTGTTCGGACCACTGCAGCCAGTTTTTTCCTTCGGCGATAGATGCAGACAACAGGATTATTAGTAGACAATTATTTAGCACCAGGCCTGTCACAGACATAGAAGAGAATTACACAGTCGTGCATTTATAGTTAGAACTCAAAGAGATGTAAAAATAATAAGAAACCCTGTGGTTTAGGTGGTGATGTTAAAGCCCTTATTGGCTTCAAAGATCTTAAGTTGCACAATAGAATAACCCCAGCTTTTGTCTATCTTTCCAACACGAAACCACTCAAGAGCAGTGAAGAAGTGAACACGAGAGCAAGGGCATGCGCCTTCAGGGCGAGTTCCTCTGAGAAGTTTGTGCTGTCCCAGGACAACCCAGGTCAGGGCTTTTGTGAATCAACTTTAAAAGGAGCCAGATAAATCTGTGGCCCGAGATAGCATCTCCAGTGCTAGACAGGATAGTGGCTTCCCAGGCTTTGTTCCTCTTCAATCTCCTGCGTCGTCACACAGGCCACAGGAGCATGCTGGGAATATCTCCTCCCCCCCCCCCAGGGTCCTTGCTGGTGTTCAGTTTTCCCTTAATGAACGGTCTCATTTTTCCATCTCCACCCCTCTCCCAAATGTGGGATGGTTTCTGAAGTTACTCGATCGTTGTTTAGGAAGCTTGGTGTAACTTCCCTGTGAAGACCGCAGTTGCGTGCGAACCCTTCTGCACTTTAACTGGTGACCCTAGAGACTCTTGCTTTCGTTTACAAATCATTACCTGGAACTGTCAGTAGGAAAACAAAAAACAATCTTGTTAAACCCGAGGGCAAGTAGACCCATAACTCTATAAGTAATGGCAGAAATTCGGAGAGTATTTAAATTCTAATAAAAACAGCTCAGGTGCACTTTAGACATCTTTGCATTCTAGGCCTTGCCTGCTCTGAGAGCTTTCTAGGCATTCTCTTATTTATTTCTCCCATAATTCTTATGGCATGGGCATTATGTACTATTATCCCAGTTTTATAGGTGGGTATTATTACACCTCAACCTTACAACAGAATTTCTGGCCAAACACCCAATTGTCTACGTAATGTCTCTGTGTATACATTCATTTGGAGGTTACAAGCTTGAAGTGTCCCAAACATGGGTCAGTGAGATGGCTCAGCAGATAAAGGCACTTGCTGCCAAGTTGATGGTGACCTGAGTTCAATCCCTAGGACCCACACAGCGGAAGGAGAAAATGTATGGCAGCTAGTTGTTCTCTGAGATCTAGGTGAGTGCCTTGGCACATGAGTGGCTTGTACACACACACACACACACACACACACACACACACACACACACAAAATGTAAAAACTTAAACTACCCCAAACCTGACCCCTACTATTTCCTTTCTCATTCTCCTGCCTCCAACAAACCTACACCTCTTCAGACTTCCTCATGCAGGTAATTCTTGTCTTCAAGCTGCTGAGCCCCCAAATCCTCAGAGTCATTTTTGACTCAGCATTTTCCCTTATGCCCGACCTCCAATCCGGTCAGCAAATCTTGTCAAACTATATCCAGACTCTGACAGTTTCTCTCCCCACTCCCCCCCGCCCCAGCGCCCCCCTCCCCTGGCTCAAACCATCCTCTCTCTTACTTCCTTCTACTTCCTGCCCTCCAAATCTATCCTCATCATGGTAGCAGGGAACTTTGTTAAAATGCAAATTCAGGACCTTCGGGGCTTTCATCTGACTCAGAGGAAAGTCACAATTTTCTCTGACCTCATCAGCTCGCTCTGTCTCGCTCAATGGCTGCAGCAACTCCGGTCTGAATTTTCCTTGGGAAAGCCAAGTCTGCTCCTATTCCAGAATTGTCACCTCTGTTTTCCCCTCTGTTACTCTGCCTGGATCTCTCTACTTCCATAGCCACAGGGTTTGAACCAGTTCTCCTGACACCCTCGTCCCCAACCCCCGCCCCCAGGTCTTAATTCCTATGTCGCTTTCCTAGAATGGCCCACCTAGATACCCGATTTGGTTTACGGGTTTCCTGTTCCTGGTTCCCCAATACTGACTACCTCCAGACACAACATATATTTTTCTTATTTATTGTCTGCTTCCCTCCAGTGGAATTGGTGAGCTGCGTGGACAGGGATTTTTGTTTGATTTCTTACCGTGGTATCCCCAGTGACCAGAGTAGCATCTAGTGCACAGCGGTCAGCGTATAAGGGCACTCACCTTGTTGAATGCCTGAATAAAAGAAGGAAGTGAGACTTGTGTGACTTTACACAAATACTAAATGGCAACCCCTGAGGCTTCGATTGCAGAACTTAGATTTAACGAATATAGCCAGTATTGTTTTCGACAAGCCTTCCCAGTGAGAAATCACTCTGCGTACTTAGAGATGTGTAAAGGAAAACATTCTTAATACAGCTTGTGTCCAGCGCTGGCTAAAGCCCAAAGAGGGGCCAGCCTTGAATAGAGGATTTCCTATGCTTCAGGCTTCTGCATTCATTCTACATGTGCTGCCTCCTTTGAACAAGGTAAGCAGAGACCGGAGGCTGCCAGCCTGGCATCTTAAGAGATGAGATGCCAGTGTTCTTCAGATAGTTGTCACCTGGGGTCATCTTGCCCACCTGGAAGAATTGTGTTTATCTCAAGAAGAGAACTGAGGGCTTCATGGCAGACCAGGGCTTAACGTTGGTTGTGACTCTGCCCCCTTGAACTGCTGCCTTTTGGTCACCATCTCAAGACATGGAATGCATGTATATTTTAGATGTTATATCATAACAATACATGTGTAACCTTTTCATTTTTAAAACGTTCGTTTTTATTTTATGAGTGTGAATGTTTTGACTGCATGCATGTCTGTGTGCCATGTGCTTGCCTGGTGCTCTCGGAGGTCAGAAGAGGGCATCGGATCCCTTGGAGCTGTTGGGAATTGTACCTGAGTCCTCAACAAGAGCAACAACTGCTTTTACCCACTTATCCATCTCTTTAGTCTCCATTTTTTCACTTTAAAAAAGATTCATTGGAGCTGGAGAGATGGCTCAGTGGTTAAGGGTGAGTAGTGCTCTTCCAAAGGACATGAGTTCAGCTCCCAGCACCTACATTGGGAGACTCCCATTGCTTATAATTCTAGGTCTAAATGACTGACACTTCTGACCTCCAAAGGCACACACACACACACACACACACACACACACACATACACACAATTAAAACTTCATTTTAAAAAAGAGTGATTCATTGTATTCAGTCTGTGGGTATACTGACATTTACTTGACCAGTCCTCTATTGAGAGACAGGAAGTTTGTCTCCCGTCTTTTTCTATAACAAATAATGTTGCAGCAGTGTCTTCATGGCAGACCTATTTGCCAATGTGAAAATGTATTTGCAGGATAAAGTTCTAAAAGTAGAGGTCGTGTGTCAAAGGGTGTGTGTGCTTGTAATGTCGGCAGGTAATGCCAACGTTTCCTCTGTAACCTTTCTACTAATTTTCATTCCTATCAACAGCATGCATGAGAAGTCAGATGTTCTCAGCTTTAGGTTCACAGACCCTGAAATTGTATGTAATCGTTTGCTCATACATGAGTTTGTTTTCTTTTAAAATTCATGCGTGTGGAGCTTGGAGGACTTATTGCTGGAGTTGATTCTCTCCTTCCACCGTTCGGATTTCAGATCCCAAGTTCAGGTGGTCAGGCTTTGTGGCAAGCGCCTTTACCGACTGAGCTTCTCCGGCTTGACTCTGTGTTCTCTTCTGGGAGAAGTCCAGATGTGAATATCACCAGATTATCAAATGACTAAAATCACTGCTTGGCCAGGCCTGGTGGGTGGCTCATGTCTATAATCCCAGCACTGGGGAGGTTGAGGTAGGCAGAACACCTGACGATGCCAGCCTGGGCTATGTAACAAATGGTGGGCTAGCCTGAGCTACATAAACACTGTCTCAAGCATACACACCCACACTCACAGACCCACATACTCAGAGAAGAGGGGGGAGGGAGGGAGAGAGAACAAAGATCAAAATCAACACTTGGAGAAAGCCTTACATTTGAAAATCCAGTGTAAAGAAAAGGTTTGCAAGAAAAATCACTGGAAATGTCTTGTGCATTTACAATAAAAATGAAATCCGTAAGATAAAATCCATGCACTTACTTTAGTAGACTGTTTTATGAGCCAAGTGCACCCGTTCTAAGAAGACTAAGGCAAATCCCAGTAAAATCTATGTGTAACAAAAAGTTATCCAGCTAACACTGGCTTCTATTTGGGGATAGCTTTCGACATAGTTCAGTACACAGAGCTTAGCGCAGAGCTGTACCTAGCACACCCTCAATGTCTGAGGTTCATGACCTCTCCCATGACCTCCTGTCCTAGAAGATGCAGCATTTCAGGCTTCTGGTTATAATGAGGTTGGCCCAAAGTGATGTACTCAGCCAAGAAGGACCAGTGGGGACTGCAGATGCGTCAGCCTGGGTCTTGGCTCTCAGGTACTGAAACCTCCTCACTCTACTTCTCTCAGCTTGGGTCACAGCATCTGTGACAGACATACATGGACCCTTAAGATCTTCTCTCTTATTCCTTTGACCATTTCCAGTGAGGAAACCCTCACTGACGTCCCGGCCGTGTTATGTGGATCAACAAGTAAAGGGTAATTAATTGTGAAGTAAACACTAATTATTGTAATCATTGTCAGTTCCGGCCTGGGTTCCTGACAGAGAGAACCGGCTTGCACAGTGACTCCCAGAGGGAGTTTATAACACCCTACAAAGTTATACGGGGTGTGTCCTCCACTGAAGTATGTGAGGAGTACTTCAAAGTATTTCAAACTGCTTGAGTCCACACTGGCATGCTGTTCTGTGTAAAGTGGTTCCAGAGAACCTAACCACGGTCACCAGTGTCAGAAGGGCTAGCGTGGGGCAGAGCATGTGGAGTTTCTGTCACAGGTCCAGAGAAACCAGGAGCAGTGGGGAGACAGTTGTTAGCCCAAGAATGGGGAGGATGCGGGCAGATAAAGCAACCACTGGCACTGACCATTTACTATGTGTAGAGCAGTCTTAAGTGACAGAGGATCCTAAGTGTGACCTAGGCAAGTTCTATACTTTAGAGTGCTTCTGTATGAGACAATAAAATCCATCCACCCATTCTACATTCATCCGTCCTACACGCTTTCATCCTACACCAATCCATTCTGCATCATCCTGCGAGTGTCCTGAGCATCTACAATGTGGCATCCATACAGCACCAGGGATACAGCAATTAACAAGACGAAGATTTTTGTTCCTCACAGATGGTAGATAAGTTCTCTTTGAGAATAAAATTAGGACATTAGCTTGAAACAGAGGAGTTATATGGTCTAGTAGGAATATAACTCTGACTAAGAAAGCTGAAAGACGGCAAACTGTATCCTACTTTGAGAGCTGTTAGTATGTATGTGGAATGATCTGCCTGAGCTAGACAACAGTAAATTTATTCCTGGTATTTATCTGAAGACAGGACAGTAGGTACTGAGTGAGCGCAGTGACCCGGGCCACTGGAAGCATTCCGCTCCCACTCTTTCCCGGACTCCCTGTTCTCTCTGAGCTCACTCCTCTGGGTTTTGGTCCTGGGAAGGCCTCTTCAGTCATCTCAGGATACCACATACACTATGTGCAATGACACTCTCACAGCTGGAGTCGCTGGTTTCTTTGGTGACTGACTTCCCTCTGGCCGGCCGCAATCTGCATGAAGGAAGGGGCTCTGCCAGTCTTTTCTGCCTTTGAATCTCATTTCCTGGCACATACAAGCATTCTGGAAATAACTGTTAAGTGACTGAATTAAATGAAAGACTGAACGAATCTGACTTCCAGGAAGGTTTTCCTATAAAAGAAGAATGTTCTGAACAGAACAGAGACTTTCACTTTGGAAACCCTTGGGGACTATGTCCTTACAGCAGCACTTAACCATAGGCTAGAAAATGCAAGTGCTGGTTGTTTTTTGTTTTGCTGTTTGTTGTGTTTGTTTTATGTCAACTTGACACAAGCTAGAGCCATCTGAGAGTATAGAACCTCAGCTGAGAAAACGTCTCCATCAGACTGACTTGTAGGCAAGTCTGGTGGGGGGCATTTTCTTGATTGCTAATTGGTGGGGAGGGAAGGTTCATTTCTTTCTGTTGTATACCCCAAAAGAGTAGTGTGGATGATGACACGGACTGAATGACCCCAGGAGAAGGCCAGTTGGAATGGTTTCCCAAAGGCTTCACAGTGGGATATTACTCCAATGACTTCGCCTCCATGACCTCACAGGATCCAGACTCTGGCTTTTGGCCCAGGAGGCTCAGAAATGCGGTTCACCAGTATCCGGTGGTCTAAGTTTCCAATGTTGCTGTCTATAACCTGGAGACCAACTTCCTAAAGGGAAAGAAAATTTGGATTGCCGAAGATATCAAATGCTCCAGTCTTAGGAAGAGGCATTCAGCCCTGTAGGCAGGCCACACGAACACTTCTCTAATCACTGGCCAGCTTGCCAAGTCACAGTAAGAAATTCAGCTGGGGAAGGACGCCCACATCCACCGGCTTGTGTATTCATGTCCTGTAGGTGGACCTGAAGCCAGAGTTTGAGAATCAGAACTCTAATTAGTTTGCTTGGTAAGTTTGGATTTAAGCGGGGGAAACACTGGAAGAATGTTTTGAGGCATCTGGCTTACATCTCTATAATAGGAAGATACTCTGCTCAGAATTACCTCAGCTGCCATCTTCACCGCCTTCGGAACTCAGCCGCTCTGTGTGGGATCTGCTGAGCTGTGGCTGCTCTGACCTCCTCATGCTCTCATGGCTAGTCAGCCTCCTTCTGAATGAGCCTTCCCTCCAAGTTCACCAACTTTTCCCAGTCTGAGAACCACTGCTTCTTTAAGGAGACTTAGCTGATACCTGCTCTAATGCATTGTGTGTCGATGCCCTAGCTTAACCCTCAGAGGACAATCTCATTTCTAATTCTCTCCAAGTCGCTCACTGACGCTAACTGCTAACACTTTACAGCCTGGAGATTCTGGGGCCCTCTGAGCCCCAGGTGGCTTAGGACAATCTTACTTAGCACTGTCAGAATTTTATGAACTTCGCTGATCATATCCCATTCCATTCACCCGTCTCTTGGTAATTAAAACACTCATGTCAGTCATTTTATCCTCAGACTCCCAGAGATCCGCCTGCCTCTGCCTTCCAAGTGCTGGGATTAAAGGTGCATGCACCACATCTGGCTGTTTATTAGCTTTTGAGGTAGGGTCTTACTATGTAGTAGAGGCTGGCCTCAAAGTCAAGATCTTCATGCTTCAGGATCTTGAGTGCTGGGATTACTGGCATGTGCTAACTCGCAGCTAAGGGGGTTTGTCTGTCTGTTTTAATTCCCCTGATTGAAAGTATGACACTCATTGAATATGGCCACAGGAAGGACAAGCACAGGGATAAAGTGTTGAAACTTGGCATGAAAACTATTACAGAGACTAGGGCTTGGTTAACAGGGTACAGTCCTGCCCTTGTTCCCCAAAAGCGGACTCATAGGGCAGCAGGGCCAGACACAGTAGGGACAAGAACCAAATCCTAGACTGGAACATCCGTTCCATCTGAGACCACAGTTGGTGGTGGGGTGGCGAGGTGGAGTGGTACTTGGTATAATAATAGCATGGGGAAGGTAGAAGGATAATGAGTTTGAGGTCAGCCTGGGCTACATAAAGAGACCCTATTTTAGAGAGAGAGAGAGAGAGAGAGAGAGAGAGAGAGAGAGAGAGAGAGACAGACAGACAGACAGACAGACAGACAGACAGACAGTTTTATTGTCCTGAAGTATATGTTACCGTGAAGCTAAGGCTGAGTGGCTCTTAAATGCAGAGGTCTTACCCGCTAATCACTTCTGGATAAATTAGGACATCTTCTGTTGCTTTCCCCAGACAGCACAGACGTGGGTCGTTAGTGAACTCCCACGCTGCACCAGATGCAGGACTATGAACCTCATTTTGCCTGCAACAAGCTTGGGGATTTCTTACCTCTAATCGAAACCTTTAGGTGTTCAGTAGCATAACGTGGTCACTGATATGTGATGGGACTGGGTTTCCAAGGCAGGTCTGTTTTGAGAAAAAAACTCAAGATACTGCCACTGTGCTGTGCTGACCTTCAATAACTTCAGGTCTACAAGAAAAAAGATGTTATAATTTGAACTTTTTTTCCCCTTTTCCTTTCATTTGCATTTATTTTGTGCTAGATTTGTTCTGGTGACGAAAAATTTGGGTTCTGCAGCTCCCTGGGGATGTAGTTCTCTTTCGGGACAGTGGGTTTTCGGTGAGGTTGTCTGGGGAGGCAGGAGCGCTCACCTGCAGGTTAACCTGACCGTGCATCTTAAGGTCAGCCACACATCTTGGGTGCTTGGCCCCCCTGGAGATGTTCAGTGACTAGAGAATCAGCATTACCTTCTGCATTTTAAAGCATGTACAGCAAAAAGTCAGCACTCTTTCGGGGCAGCCCACTGTTTGGCCCGGGCATTCCTACTAACCACCGTTACACCTCAGGAATAGCACAGCATGAGTTTTTAAAGCGATATCGCTCAGACACTCTGTGGCTTTTCCGATATGCATAGCCTTGATGGCCTGGGCAGTTTCACAAGTGTCCCTAACATGGACATGAAGATATGAACCTCTTCATTTGCATGCTTTTATGACTTTATAGGCTTTTCTGGGTCAAGAGAGCAGGGAACCATTTTCACAGGTCACCCCAGGCCACTTACAGGAAGAACTCAAACTGTCCAGTCCTGATGGTCAGTGTGAGGAGAGCACAAGGCACTCTGAACTCAGAAGGTAGGAGGGGGCTTCATCTCACAGTGTGGCAGTCAGACTACCTGGGTTCAAATTCAGACACCACCACCTGCCTGCCGTGAGGTGTGGGGAAGATTTATTTGTAACATGGGGTGATGGCAGGACTCTCTCTCCAGGGCTATGTGAGGACTAGACCTGTTAAGTCATATAAGGACAGTACTTAGAAAATATGCTAGCCAGTGTGGGTGCAGTGATGTATACACATAGGAAATGCTCGGAGAAATTAGCCATTATCTTGATTAAATTCAAGTCATGTTTTTAGTCTAATCTAAGCACTTGAGTGGATTCAGGAGGCATTGCATCTGCATTAACTCCATAATTTTAAGCTCCTTTTTCTGAGGTGGGTCACTTGCCAAATACATCAACTTGACCATTTTTCAAATGTTTATTTTATTATTATTGTGTGTGTGGGTGTGTATGTATGATATCTGTGTAAGTGAAGGCATGTATGTACCAGTGTGTGTGTGTGTGTGTGTGTGTGTGTGTG
>CABHPH010120534.1:386-21790 GCA_902168325.1 Peromyscus nudipes
CCTGACAATGAAATATTAGTCCTGCCTCAGGAAGGTAAGCTTGTGGTTTAAATTTTTTTCTTGACATTTCTGTTTTGCAAAGTTTCTCAGTTAATTATTTTTTTCTTATGTAAGTTAGGAGCTTTCAAGCTACCCTGGTGAGAGCTTCTTTGGTTGGTTGTTGTTTGCTACCTGGAAGCTCAGTCTAGTGGAGGATGACCTGGAACAGCTCATCCTCCTGTCTCTGTCTGCCCTTTGCTGAGATGACAGGCCTTGAGTGAGTGTGCTGAGGTGGAAGTTACTAGAATTATCCTGGAAGGCAGCTGGGCAATGTCTCCTAGTGGCTCTTGGATATCTGTAGACTTAATTTACCATGGAAAGGTTGCTTGGTGAGAGGTACAGTCCCTGGTTTATAGTTACCTTTTAACATTTTGCGTTTCTGGTGAGTCTCATTACCAGTCTGATACATACTCCTTTTTGATGAACAGATTTTTCTTCAAGTTTCTGAGACTGTTTCATTTTTTGGTATTCTGAAGCATATCGGGTTGGTGGTGTATGCGAAGCCTGTTGTGGGGTCAAGACTATGGCTCAGTCAGTAGAATGCTTGCCTAGCTTGTACAAAGCCCTGGTTTGGATCCTGAGCACTTTGTAAGTCCAGTGTGGTGGCACATGTAGGTTATCCCTGTACTCAGGGGGTAGAGGCAAAAGGATCAGAAGTTCAAAGCCATCCTTGGTGTAATAGCCAGTTCAAGGCTAGCCTGTCTCAAAAAGAAAAACGGAAATGGTGTATTCTACTTGGCACTCGGTGGACAGTGGCTTATGTGTTTTCCCATTTTGAGAAATTCTTGGTCATTATCACTCCATTCCTTTATTTTTTTTTCCTATAAATTACTAGCTATGATTTTCTAGAGTACTAAGTAGCTTTTCCCATGAGTCTTTTCTGTTATTTTCACCTAAACAGTTTATTTGAAGAACTGTTTCTATATCCATGATACTTAATTGGCTATTTTTCAGAATTGTACATTTCTTCAGACCTTTGAGGATATCAAATATATTCACATTTGTTGTAGAAATATTTAATCGTCTTAAGCACAACCCCAGCAGTTTAGTGGGCTTGTTACTTCTCCTTTCCACAATACAATCTTCTTGATGTGTTTCAGAGTTCTCATCTCCTTGGGAAGGTTTCCTGTCATTCTTTTGTGTTATGATTTTGCTTGGCATCATCTTGAGTTTTTCCTGTTTCATGCCTCATAGAGGCCTCCCCAGCCTGTTTCTGTTGACAGTTCTCTTTTAGTTTTAAACATGACTGTATATAATTCTTGAAGCCTTCTGGTTTATGATGTGGGAAAGACAGAAAAATTTACCATGTATTGATTAACACTTTGATAATTCAAAAAAATTTTTTATTAGTTCCACCACTAGATATATACCCTAAGGAAACAATCAGAAAAATGCACAAAATGTTTGTTCCAGTATTATGTATAATAGTTTAAAAAATAAAGTCTAAAAGTCTGATACAGAACTTTATATTGCCAATTAATAATTTTTAAAAATTTATTAAAACACTTTTGCATGAATTATTGTCCAAAGCATATAATGTAGCCATTTAGTTATATACAAATATTAATGATGGGGAAAAGAATAGGTATTGTGAGCATAGAAGAAGTATAAACACTAATATCTAAATTTTGTTTTAAAATTATATACTGAGAGGATAATTGCTAACCTTGAATTCCTCCTATGTGTAAGGTACTATTCTAAGTGATAATTTTATCCTCACAACAATGTATGAGGCAGCAACTGTTAGTACTCCTGTTTTTTAAAATTTTTATGAGGTATTAAGAGGGATAGCTTGTTGATTAGTAAGTAATACAGTGTGTTAACTAGCATGTTAACCATGGGCAATAGCGTTATGGGCGACTCTTCTCTGTACTTTCCCAGTTTTGGTGTTTTGTAGATTTTATTTAAGTTATGTCTATTCTTTTCATAATGCTTTGGATTATTTTTAGAGATAGAGTTGTTCTAACAGTATCTTTTTCCTCTTACTGTTTTCTCTTTGTTTTCCCTGCAGAATGTTTGGTGCATTTGTGAACCAAAGCATGGGATTCATTTTTATTTTTGGAAAGACAGTGCCAGTGGTCCTCCTCCAGCTGTCAGTTTGGCGTTGATGAAGATGCTGTGCCTGTTTTGCATGGACTGGTCGTCATTCTGAGTGTCTCTTCAAGCACAGCTCTGTTTGGAAACTCGAGTATCCAAGAGTTTGGGTAATGGCATAAGACATCCTCTATCTGAGGACTGCAGAGTTTATAGAGACTCCGTCTGGACTCTCCAATCAGAGTGGCACTCTTGATTCACTGAATTTGGAAGAATTTTATATAAGTAACAACAAAAGATGGGAGAAAGAAATGGTAGGTCATGGAGCACGTTGTTATAGCCTGTCCAAATGTTTATAGACTGTTCTAAATTATGGAATTTTAGGGTTTTCACTCTCAGTGATTTCTTTTTTCTTGCCTCTACCCCTTTGGTGTGTGTGTGACATATATGCACATTTGTGTGTAGATGTCCATATTTGTGAATATCAAATATCAGGATTGGGTTATCTTCCTGTTTCTACTTTTTTTTTTTTTTTTTAAGCAGGCTGGTGCTTACAAATGTGCCTTACCTCAGTGCACAGTGTTACTGTCCTTATGGTTGCCTGAGATAGAACAATACAGGTCATTCTAAAGTCTTTTCACAACTACTTGGGTGATCTTTTCTATGGAGCCCAGACTAGCCATGTCAGCCTCCAAGTTGGGCCTCTCCTTCTTTCTTCAGCTGCTTTAGCCTTCCAGATGCTGGGGTTACAGGTGTGTGCCACCATGCCTGGCTTCTAGTGGTGGCAGAAGCCTATCACAGCACAGTGTGTTTAGACCTGAGTAGCCTTCTATTTGAAAGTAATATTAGCATGACATATAAGGCCATTGATGTCCTGGCCCCTTCCTGACCTCTGAGTGCCACTTGTCATCTATTTTCTTCTCTCAAGTTTCTTTTGTTTCAGATCTTAAAACCTTGTAGCTATGCTATGGGGAATTAAAAGTAGGCTTCATCTTGTGTAGTGTGTGTCAGAGAAATCGCCCCTCCTGAGGCTGTTTGGCAGTAGCCCTAATTAACCAGAGATCTGCTTTGGGAAAGGTGACTTTCCCAGTAGGAGTTGAGACTCAGAGGACTCAGCCTCTTTCCTTTGATGATTCTGCCTCCATTGTCAAATTTGCAGGTTTAGGATTTAATTTTTATTAAGTATACAATTTATGTAACTGAACTAACACCTTAGTGTTCCCAATGACTACTCAAGTGGTCTTTCTAAACGACAATATATCTTTTTTTTTTTCTTAAGATCCTATTAATGTTAAGTAATTTTATATTGTTGAGAGTTCTACTATGTAGCCTTGACAGGCCTGGAACTCATAGAGATCTGTCTGCCTCTGTGTTTGACATTTTAGGGTTTTCTGTTACTTTTAAATATAACGTAAATATGAGATTTGGGTTTTTTGTTAACTTTGATTACTTGTGTCATTCGTTTTCAACTTGAAAAACTTCTAGAAAAGTTTTGATTAAGATTTTAGTTTGCTGTATATCAGAAATGATAGCCCTTAATTTACATGAATTCCATTGCAAAAACCAGGTAAAGTTAATATTAAATACTTTAAAAATTATTTTGTAAATATTTTTAAGTGTGTGTGTGTGTGTGTGTGAGAGAGAGAGAGAGAGAGAGAGAGAGAGAGAGAGAGAGAGAGAGAAAGTAAATGTAAATACAGGTGCCTGTGGAGACCAGAGGTATTAGATTTCAGGTCTCCCTGGAGCTGGAGTTGTGAACTGCCCAACATGAGTTCTGGGAACCAAACTTAGGCCCTCAGGATGAGCAGTATGCACTCTTAACCACTAAAGCATCTCTCCAGCCTCTATAAAAGACTTTTTAAAAAGTGGTATTGTTAGACATTTTGTTATTTCAGCCGTCGTTGAGATGTTTCTTTCTGAAATGATCCCCTTCTACACATAGTGGAGGTTGTATCTTGGAAATGTTAAAGATGCATATTATCTATACATATGCCCTACTATGATTTTAACGTGGAGTCATTCTTCCTGTTTTCTAGTTAAAAAAGTGTCATTGAAGTTTTTAATTTTTTTTTTTTTAAAGATAGGATGTCTTGTAGCCCATGCTGGCATTGAACTCACAATGTAGCCAAGGATGACCTTGAAATTATCTTCCTGCCTTTACCTCCCAAGTACTGGGATTATGGGTTGTTCTACCACCAGTTTTATGCAGAACTGGAGAGAAAAATCCAGGGCTTCGTACATGTGATACAAGCACTCCTCTACTAACTGAGCTGCATCCAGCACCAAGTTCTGTTGTTGTTTTTCGAGACAGGGTTTCTTTATGCAGCCTTAGTTGTCCTGGAACTCACTCTGTAGACAGGGTGGGCCTGGAACTCACAGAGATCCACCTGCCTCTGCCTCCCGAGTGCTGGCATTAAAGGTATGCGCCACCATAGGTGAGATACTTGAGTCGTATTCTTTATATCTAGTTCTTTGTAAGGAAATATGACCAAAATCTTTTTTTCCTCAAGAAAAGTGATAGACTTTTAATTTAATCTTAATTTCTGTTTAGAAATGAAGTAGATTTTTCTGTAACTTATACCTTAGAGAAATTGGTGCACTTCTATTAAACTCTTGGATTATTCACTTTTATTTCAGGTGATGCAAGGACTTTCTGGATGAAGCTTCAAGATGATGGTAAGGTGGACTTTATGTTTGAAAAAACACAAGATGTGCTGCAGTCACTGAAACAGAAGATAAAAGATGGGTCTGCCACAAATAGAGGTGTGAAAAGTGAAAACTTTGGACACTTCCTACTAATGTTATATACTCAGTGTGGTATAATTCTTCTATTGTTTATTATAAGCAACAAATAATTGATTTTCTAAGACCCTATTTTGGGGTTTGTCTACTTTATGTGTGCTCTGCTTCTACAAACTTGCTTTTCCATACATACCATAAAAGTAGGTAAACCTGATTTTTGTAAATGATAACTATTGAAGATACCCCTCCCCCACACACTATATGTGTGGCTCAGAGCTCCTCTTAAGCACTGGGCTTAAGCACTCCCCCTCCTTAGCCTCCCTAGTAGCTGAAATTAGGCTACGTTTTTTTCCTTTATTTATACTTACTCTTTTTATACCTTCATGCTCTTGAAGTGGAAGGGAAGGATAGTATATAAATAATACCTGCTTCTTGCATAAGTTTAGCATAAATAGGAAAATCCAACAAAAAATGTCTGTTCCATCATTTAGACTGGTCCATCCATATGATCCATTAGTGATAGAAGGCATGGTCAGCATGTGTAAGGCCCTGGGTTCTATGTCAGCATACAATAGTATAAATATTGCCTGCGTCAAACATAACTTTCTTTACTAGTTTTGTGAAAGCAAAGTTTTAGTTTTTGATTTTTCTATGTTTGCAGCTCTAGTTGGTTGTAGAACATGAGGCTCTAAATGTAAAATACTCCTCTATCTAGCTCATGAGGATATAGTTGTAAAGCAGAAATGTCCCCAGCTATTGATACTTCTGGGTGCTCTCGACAGCTGGTCTGTTGTAGCCCTTGATCTTTTAAAAGAAAGTCAGAAGACAGGAGCTGGTAATAGGAGGTTTTTTTTTTTTTTTTTTTTTACAGTTATGTTTAGAAGTGGGAAGGGAAGAATTCTTATGTTTCTCTACCTATCCTGAAACAGTATTAAATTGTGTGGGAAGGATGAAGTAAAGTCGGCAAATAATGAGTATGTAGATTTAGTGAAGATACAGGTTAAAAGTTTCTTTGGGAACAGGTTCCTCTTAGCACTGCCAGAGGCCTTTTTTCTCAGCGTGGAATCTCTGCTAGACTATGTGAATGACATTTCAGACTATGACAGTCTATTGCTTATTCGCTTTTTTATAAAGAAACTTTCAGTCTTTCTTGAGTCAGATAGATGTTAGTTTGAATACAGTTCTATCACCTTAGCTATTGACGGAACTAGCTAACCTCCCAGCCTCATTTTCTTTGGTCTCTATTGCAGGTGATCATAAGGCTCTCTCAGAGGTCGTAAAGATTAAATGTAAATTGTTTAGAATTGTAGTTGGTAACCTGAATAGAGGTGATGGTGATTGAGTTGATTCCTTTTTTTCTCTCTCTCTCTCTTAACAGACTGTGTCCAAGCAATGATTCTGGTAAATGAAGCAAATATAAGTAACAGTCCAACAAAGGGTATGTTCATTGCTTATTCCAATCCTAATAGTCTCGTTCTTTCTGTGCCAATCTTAATCTGTCGTTAATTAAAGGTAAACTGAAATGACATATAAGATCCACATTGCTAAGTTTTATGAACCACAGTTTCCTTTGTGAAAAGTCCTACTCCTCTAGAGATAGGGAGCACACTCCTACCAAGTGCCCAAGGAAAGTGAAAGTTGATTTCTTCTTTTATAAAATGCCATTTAAAGAGGGCAGATAGAGTTCTAAGAGTCTAAAGCACTGTAAACCTGTTTTCTATAAACAGCACTGTTAGGACACTACATCCATTGTAGGTAAGTTGATGAATATTTGTTTTTTGTTTTTTTTTTTTATTCACCTTGGTTTCAAATTCCGGTCTTCTAGGAGCTAAGAATGTTTGGTTTAAAAAGATCAAAGATAACAAATTCAAACTTTATTCATAAGACTTCTGACATCAGATGTGTGCATTTTCTGAAAGTTTCCAGTTTTATGTAGCTACCTGTGAGGTGTCACACTTAAGCAGTCAATACCCCAAGACTTGCCCTTACTTGAAATGTCAATCACAAACCGTGGGCCTCTGTTACTTCTGACTTGCCTGCAGATCAGGGGTTCCCATAATACCCACCATAGGTTTAATAATTTGATGGAGAGGTGGTTCAATGGTTAAGAGTGTTTTCTGCTTTTCCAGAGGACCCAAATTCAGTTCCCAGCACCTATGCTGGGCATCTCATATTCACCATCTGACACCCTAATCTGGCCTCTGTGGGCCCTGGCACTCATTTGCACATACTCCTTCACTCACAGATATACATGTATATACAAAATATAAAAATAAAAATAAATCTCTTTTAAAATTTTTGCTGTAATAGCTCAAGAAACTCAAGGAAATTCATTTCGTCCTCCTAGCAGTTTATTGTGAAAGTGTTATAAAGGGCACAGGTAAACAGCCAGGTGAAGAATGTGGGAGGCGTCTGGAGAAGCCTGAATGCAGGTACTCCAGTCTCAAGTTTGGGGAGTATGCCACCCTCCTAGTAAACGAATGCTTTCACCAACCTAAAAGCCTTTGCCCCTGCCCCCATTTAGCACATCTGTGGAGATTCCCCACCCCACCCGTTATTTAGCACATCTGTGGAGGTCTCATTACACAGGCATGAATGCATGTATCACTGGCCACTGGTGATTGACTCCCGCCTTTCTTACTTCCTGGACTTGGTTCAGTCTGAAAATGCCAACCCTGTAATTGTGCTTTATTTTTTGTTTTTTGTTTTTCTAATGGAACAGCCGCCATGCTGAAGCTCTCTAGGGATTCTAGTTAGCAGTCATCTCAGCAAACTAGACAAACATCACCCTGGAGGTCAAAGCCTTTAGAAGTGTTTGGAACTAAGACCAAAAGTTGCAATAGAAGATGCTGCGCTCATTCTGTCACTGAGGATTGTAATAATACTATCAGGAAGTAGGGCAGATCAAATATATATAATTCTTGTTATGCCACATATATCAAGAGTAGAAAAGATAGTCTGAAGTTATTTTATCAGTATCATCATAAATTTTAACTTATCATAACTTTGCCTTAAGTGTTGAAAGTGCATTTACCAACTTTTCATTTATACTGTAAGATATTCTTAGCAAATTTTGCTAGTTTTTGTTTTAGTATCAAAAATTAGAGCCTTAAAGTTTTTAACTATGAAAAAGTTGTCTAGCATGATGCCAGTGTATTTTGGGGAATTTTTTTTCCTCAGTATTTCAATTTCAGTACTAATATGCATTTTTAGGATAGGTTCTCTTTAAAAAAAATTCTTTCCTTTCAGTATTCTTCAGTAACATTTGGAATTATAGGGGAAGGAACTTTTGTGTGTGTCTGGTATTGGAGGCTATAAATTAAACTCTTAAAAGAAAATTTGCATTCTAAAAGGTATGCAGGTGTATTAATTCAGTGTACATAGAAGTGAATACTCAACATAGCAGCAGGTTTTGAAAACTGGTGTCATGTTAGGAAGGCAGGTAAGGCAGAAGGGCACTTTACAGCAGATAGCTTCTTAGAAGGGAGTGGAGAACAGAGAAGTAGATGTGACTATACTGTAGACTGTAATAGTGTCTGTATGGCATGGTGCTAGCATCCTGTATTTTCGTGTGATGGGTCAGTCTTCTGGTTGAATCTTCTGGAAGAGGAGATTTATAACTTTCTTTTTCTTTTAGGATCCATTTTTTATTTTAATTAAGGGGAGATAAAACCTTTTGCTGCATGTGTTGATTCTCAGACATTTCAGTTCAGAACAAACCTTTCGCTACTGTAGCACCTCTGCACCCTTTCATATTGAACACACCCTTAAGGGATTACAGCGCTGTTATAGGAGGGTGAGGGAGAGGCTTTTAAGTGCAGGAAAGGAGATGGTGACAAGGAGTTAATCCTAAGAAATATTTCTTTTCCTCTCTAAAACAACTTATTTTCGACTCAGTTGGGTTTTTGTTTGGAGTCATTATCAATAGAAATGCTATATCATGATTGTATGTTTTATATGGTCTGTTCACCTGAATTGGATCAGTTTTATCAGAACAAAAATATATCTATTTGCCAGTATAGAAAAACAAAAAGGCTTGATGTTGAGGTCAAAACAAGCCCCTGGAGATCTAGTCTGTACTCCCTAGATACTGATTAAACCACTAGTTACAACTGTAATTACTTGTTGTTTCCCCCATAAAAAAGAACAAAGAAAAAAACAGAGTAGGGGGTAAAAAGATACACAAGGAAATAAGAAATGATAACCAGATCAAAAGAAGTAATTAAATGCTTTAAACACTTTCTCAGACAAAAGGAAACAAAAGATAAACTTAACATTTTATGGTCTTTAAAGGCCTTAAAACGCCATACCATTTGTCTATAAAATGTAGGCAGAACTACCAATAATTGATATTCTCCTGAAATGACTATTATTTTGATTAAGTTGATATCAAACTCATTACCCAGGAGTACTTTCTTCTAAGTTTTTAATTTATATTCAATTATTTTAATAATACTTTTGAAAATATTGACAATCTTATTGCTGAGTCTCAAAAATCTTAGTATCTTGAAATTTTAGTGTTCCATATGGGCTTAATTTCTAATCAGTGAAGATAACATTTGGCTGTTTTAGTGAATGATTTTTAACTTTGTATTTGTTTTGCTCATATTTGTGATTTTTCCTTGTAGATCATATACCTATGACTCAGAATGAACAGGAAAACAAATCAAATGCATTTCCCTCTACATCATGTGAAAACTCCTTTCCTGAGGACCATACCATTCTGTATGTATATTATCCGTGTTAATACTCCTTTAATATGCTATTTACTAAATATCCCTAAGTAATTTACCTCCTTTTATAAAATGTAGCTTAAGATGTCTGTGTTTTATTAGTCATCTGAAATTCTGCCAAATCAACTTGGAGAAAACCCCCCGGATATTGGGAGTGTTAAAATTGCCTCCAGTGTCAGTTCAGTGTTGACAGCAGCTGTCAGAGTATCAAGTGTGAGAAGTTCGCTGTTTTACCCTGTCTTCTCTGCCACTGAGTTCAGGGACCATTCCTTAGCTCTCAGGAGACTTACACAAGAGCAGATGTGGAACCTGATGGACAGTAGGGCTGCAGGAAACCTCCAAGTGCTGATGGGACTCCTAACTTGCTCTAATCTTACTGCTTTCAGCTGTAAAAATAAAGTGGCCCTGTAAAAAAATTGTCACAGAAAAATTCTTATACCGTTTTTTACTTTCTGGTCTGTGAAGATTATAGGTAAACACTGTTTCATGTAGTTTGCATAATTTTATAAATAGTGGCGATGTCTTGTTGGGTTTGTTTGGTCTGGTTTTTTTCAGACAAGGTCTCACTAGGTAGCTGAGACTGGCCTTGAATTGTGACCTCAGCCTCCCAGCTGAGATGTCAGTTTGAGTCTCACAGCAATTTAATATGTTCTTATAAAAATTTAAGTTCACACTTTTATAACTCCCCTCACTGGATTTTAGTAGCTCACAAAACTTTTTTATTAGAAATGCTAACCCATCCGAGCAGTGGTGGCACATGCCTCTAATCCCAGCACTCGGGAGGCAAAGCCAAGCTATCTCTGAGTTCAAGGCCAGCCTGGGCTACAGAGCGAGATCCAGGACAGGCACCAAGACTGCACAGAGAAACCCTGTCTTGAAAAACTTAAAAAAAAAAAGAAAAGAAGAAATGCTAACCCAATATACAACATAGAATCATGTTAGTTTTTAAACACAGACTCAACCATTCTAATACAAGATTTTTTTTCACAAAAATTTCTGCCTAACAAGCATAGTTTTAAAGATTTATTTTGTTATTTTTAATTATGTGAATATAGAGTCCTTGATGCTTTTAAACACAGTCAAATTCTATTACATTCTTGTAAATGTTAGAACCTCAGTTCCTTTCCATTTTTGTCTGGTCTTTATAACCTGAGAGCCATACTTAACGAGTGGAAAAGATAACAGCAAACTTATTTTTTAGAAACTCTTCATTCTCTGTTATGAGCCATCTTTCTCCCAATATTATTTTCTTGTTCTAAGCTTAGCATTAATTTTTAAAAGTTTTTCATTTGCATTTTTAAAAGCCTCAATTCTTACCAGGCTCAAGTCTTAATACTACTTTCCTTATAGATTTAGACCAGTATTTTTGCTTATAACTGATCATCTTTCCTTTGTTATATTCTTTTAAAAATTTCAGCTGGGCATATAGCACATAACTGTAATCTGAGCACTAAGAAAGCAGAATCACTGTAAGTTCAAGGCTGTCATTGAGTTCCAGTCCAGTCAGGGCTTCATTGGGAGACTTGATTGATGATAGATAGATAGATAGATAGATAGATAGATAGATAGATAGATAGATAGATAGATAGATAGAGTAGGCAGGTAGATAGAATAGATAGATAGATAGATAGATAGATAGATAGATAGATAGATAGATAGATAGATAGATAGACTTCCCAAAGAAATTAAATTGATTTCTTTAGCCACTAATCCATCCCATTAGGTATGCTCCTGATTGCTCACTTAAAACTTCATTTCTTTATTGCTTCTGAGAGCTCTTGGACTGGGCTGTCACTCAGAGATCAGACCTGATTTCATATGTCCAGAGAGATCTTTTCAGATGAAAGAACATGTCTAATTAGGCTCAGAATTTTCTTCTTTGTGTTAAGAATTCCAGAGTTGCAGCTCACTCTTGACTAGAATTCTGTTTGTTTCTTTCTTTTGTTTTTCTCCCAAGTGCTGAGATTTTTAAAGGCATGCACCACCATACTGGTCACTAGAATTATTTTAAAATAATTCCATTTGGATTTCCCCTGCAGGTTATGAGGGTTTTTTGTTTTGTTTTATGTTTGTGTGTGTGTGTGTGTGTGTGTGTGTGTGTGTGTGTTTTGTTTGGTTAGTTGGTTTGGTTTGGTTTTTCTTTAAGTAGTTAAACCACTTAATGGGCCAGGTGGCGGTGGCACACGCCTTTAATCCCAGCACTCAGGAGGCAGAGCCAGGCGGATCTCTGTGAGTTCGAGGTCAGCCTAGTCTACAAAACGAGATCCAGGATAGGCACCAAAACTACACAGAGAAACCCTGTCTTGAAAACAACAACAAAAAAAAACCAGTAGTCGCATAGGCAGGCTAATAAGCTACAAGGTGAGTTCTCAGCCCTCTGAACTGCTCAGATCAAACAACATGTCATAGTGGTAAAATCAAGTATGAAAAGTCTTAGGGGTAGGAAGTATGCTTTCAGCATTTCAGTTCCATTCCACATAGGTGATACTTGAAATTTGTAAATGTAGTAAAACATTTAATTTTTTAAAGGGTATCTCTGTTTATAAAAACTAGCTTACTTCATTTTTCTTAGTAAACTGCAATGCTTTATCAAGAGCATTTTGCTAAAATTTTTAGAGCTATGCCAGTGTGCAGTTTTGGCTAGCACACAAGGTGACAGTGGGCTCCAGCTGATAAAACACATAGGCATAGATATAAATCCCTTTGTTTCTCATAGACAAGCACATGAATCTGGCAGAATAACTTTTGTATATGTACACGCATACCTGTATACATTGACAGAGGCCCGGAAGTGTGGCACAGCAAGCAGTGTAGGCACTCAAGTGGAACCAGGAAGTGGGTGCTGAGATGCTGCTTCCCTGTTCCAGGTTCTTCTGTTTGCACAGTGTTTTACCTAGCTGCCCCCGCTAAACTCTTACGAATTCCTTGTTTTACGTGTTACTTCATGATGTATTTTTAATTTAAATCTTGAGAGATGGTTTTAGTTGTTAATGTATATATGTGACCCAACAGCTTTGAGACTGAGACAGCAAAAGCAAACAAGTCTGATATATTTTCCTTCCTCCCTCCCTCCCTCCCTCCTCCCTCCCTCCCCCCTCCCTTCCTCTCCCCTCCATTTGTCTGTCCTTATCGTCACATATATATTTGCTTTGTTTCCGTGATACTATGGGATGACACTAGAATCTGATAGGTAATAAGCTCACACTCTGCCCCTTAGCTATACCTCCACCCTATATTCATGACTCCTAAAACAGAAGTAAAGGATAGAGTGTCTTTTTACTTAACAAAATTCTCTGTAGTCACTTTGCAGCCTCTCTAAATCCCACTTTTCTTAAGTTCAAGGTTATTAACAGCAACATTGTTCTCAAGACACATTCAAACTGAAAAGCCTTTACCTAAAAGCTGGCAAGCAGATATAGGTATATATGTGTTGGGTCTAACCAAAGTTCCCAGTCACCTTATCCTTTTTGAAAAAAAAAAAATTCTTAATGCTTATTTAGTTGATTCTGTTTGGTGGTGGGGACTGTGTGTATGGAGGTCTGAGGGCAACTTGTTGGAGCTGACTCTGTCCTTCCATCATGTGGGTTCTGGAGGTCCAATTCAGGCTGTCAAGCTTGGCAGCCAGCACCTTTACCCACTGAACCATCTTGCCAGCAGCTTTTTTCTTTATCTCCAACATTATATTTTCAGAGGGTTGTATTAGGTTTACATTACCTTTTGAAGGCCTGGTATTCTGTCTTTTCCCCCAGTAATGTAGTCTTAAGATGGAGGTGAAATTGGGTTATATTACTTGTGAGTCTTACAGGAAGTTGCTCTTTTCCTGCATCTACTTACTAAAGTGAGACATGAATAAGAAAGAGTGATTTCTAAGGTTTGAACTAGTGTTTCATTTCCATGTTTTCTGTTTGCTTACTCTTCTAAAATATAGATACTTCCTCCTTTGTTAATTTTCATAGTAACTAGAACTGGACATTTCTTAGTTTTTAATTAATTTATTTTTAAGAAGTCTGGTTTTAAACTAGATTAGCTTTCTTGAAATCTTAAATTCCAAATTACAAGTTTTACCAGCATATTTACTATTAAAATATTTGTCCTGAGTAAGTGTAGTTGCATATTACTTTAGTAATGGCTACTTGAAACTATACTTAAGTGCCATGTGGAAAAACCATATGAAATTATGTTGGAAGGGTTAGAGAGATGGCTGAGTGGTCAAGACGCCATGCTGCTTTTCCAGAGGAGTTTGGTTCCCAGAACCCACATCATGTGTTCAGGTCCAGGGGATCGGATGCCCTCTTCTGACCTCTACAGGTACCTGAACATACATGGCATACACACACACACACACACACACCCCATAAATAAAAACAGTAGTAAAAATAAATCTTTTTAAAAAGTATATTGTAAACTGTAATGAAGATTATCTGCTATTATGCTTTACATCCAGAAAATGCTTAGAAGGAACTTGACACCCAATCATATGAAGAAAGAAATTCTTAGCACTACGTTAAACACAAGAAAATAAACTTAGGCTGGGCATGATTCAGAGGGCTATAATCCTAGCACTTAGGTGTTGGAAACAGGAGGATCAGGAGTTATTTTTATCATATAGTGACTTCTAGGCCAGCCTGGGTCTTGTGAACCCCTGTTTCAAAAAACTCAAAACTGAAAGGACCTGAGAGAATAAGAAAATACCAAGTCTGGAGGTAAAAGACTTCAACAAGTAACAGAGTGCTAGTAGACAGAAATAAGTTGTTCTTGTTTTTAATGATTTATTTTATGCATGTGGGGGTTTTGTTGGTGTGTGTATCTGTCACCACATGCCTGGTGCCTGATGCCTGAGGAGGTCAGAAGAGAGTATCAGATCCCATGAGACTAGAGTGAGCTACCATGTGGATACTAGGAATCAAACCCTGGTCCCCCGGGAACTATTGCTCTTAACCGCTGACATCTATCCAGACTGAAAACAAGTTTTTCAAAAAAGGTTTAGTATAATAACAATTTTATGTAAAAACTCAGAAAATTTATTTTCTGCATATTTTTCCAGAAAACTTTCTCAGCTATCCGTTTCTTAACACAAAGGTGAGTGAAAATATAAAAGTTAAGATTGGAGAAGTTGCCGGGCGGTGGTGGCGCACGCCTTTAATCCCAGCACTCGGGAGGCAGAGCCAGGCGGATCTCTGTGAGTTCAAGGCCAGCCTGGGCTACCAAGTGAGTTCCAGGAAAGGCGCAAAGCTACACAGAGAAACCCTGTCTCGAAAAACCAAAAAAAAAAAAGAAAAAAAAAAAAAAAGATTGGAGAAGTCATAGTGTTTGAGACATGGGTGTGTATGAAATTATTTTACAAAAGTAGACATAAAAAGTCTCAACAAGGGGACTGGAGAGATGGCTCAGCAGTTAAGGGCACTGACTGCTCTTCCAGAGGTCTTGAGTTCAATTCCCAGCAACCACATGGTGGCTCACAACCATCCATAATGAGATATGGTGCCCCCTTCTGGCCTGCAGGCAGAAGACTGCATATATGTGTACATCATAAATAAATATTTTAAAAAAAAAAAGTCTCAACAAATGTCAAGCCATTTAGAAAATAATAGCAAGTATTAGAAATAGAATTGTTAATACTATAGAAAATATTTTTATCAAACCACTGCCCACATCATATTAATAAAACCTTAGAAGCATTTCCTTTAAATAAAAGTGGCCTCTGGAACTACTACTATCATAGTTATTTTCCAGTATTTTTCTAGAATTTGTAGCTAATACAGTAAGATATCAAAAAAAGTTACTGAAATGTGTAAAGTAAAATTGTAGGTATTTATAAGGGTGTGTCTGTCTGTCTGTCTGCCTGCTTGCCTGTTGACATAAGTTTATATGCACTATATGCATGCAGGTACCCTTGAAGACTGGGAGAAGGAATTGAATTCCCTGGAACTAGAGTTGTAGGTGGTTCTAAGCCATTATGTGTACTGAAAACTGAACTTTGTAACCACCAAGCCTCAGATAATCTTTTAAAACCCACCTGTCACCCAGGCTAGGCAAATGTTCTACCAATGAGCTGTGTCCCCAGCCTGCTATAGATAATTTAATCTGCCTAGAAAGTATAAGATTTAAGTTTAATCTATTGGCTAAAATGTGGTTCAGTAAAGTGAAATTAGAACATCCAAAAGAATTATCACTGTGATTGATTTAAGTTTATGTCTTAATTAGAATTTCTGTTGCTGCAATGAAATATCATGACCAAAAAGCAAGTCCGGAAAGAAAGGTTTTCTTTTGCTTATACTTCCACATTGTAGTCTGTCATTGAAGGAAGTCAGGACAGGAATTCAAAAGAGGCAGGAACCTGGAGGCAGGAGCTGATGTAGATGCCATGGAAGGGAGCTGTTTACTGGCTTGCTCCCAGTGGCTTGGTCAGCCTTTCTTATAGAACCCAGGGCCACTAGCTTAGGGGTAGCCCAACCCACAATGGACTGGGCCCTCCCTGATCAATCACTAATTTAAAAAAGGCCTTACAGGCTTTCTTGTAGACCAGTCTTACAGAGGCATTTTTTTAGTTGAGATTCCTTCCTCTCTGATGGCTTTAGCTTGTGTCAAGTTGACATAAACTAGCCAGCACAGTTTATTAAATTATAAACTCCATTCATTCTTAATCACATTAAAAGTCACTTTGACACTTGCTGAGCTATAGCTTATTATTATGGATATTAGTAAATAGAGAGGAGAGGAAGCATCAAACACTACACTTTTCCTGTGCTAGTTATGTACCATGATAACTCAAGAGTTAGGAAAATTTCTTCTTTGTAAAATAATTTCAGCCAGTGAGATGACTCAGCAGGTAAGTATACTTGCCTCAAACCTGACAACCTGAATTTGATCCCTGGAATCCACATGATGGAAAGAGAGGACAGACTCCCAAAAGTAGTCCTCTGACCTCCACATGTACATACAAGAAACAAATAAATGTAAAAAAACAAGTTTTTAAACATTGCAGCCCAGAGAAGTCAATAATAATGATGTATTGCTTCATCAGAGTTGCATCACAGTTGCAAGTCTGTGTCCCCCATAGCCCAAACAGGAGCAGCAAAGCACCTCCCATCTAGCTGTGGTGAGGACAGTTATTTGGTTTTAAACTTCTAGTTTGTGAAGAAGCAATAGTCTTATAGAAAGTAGCTCTACAAGTTTTCACACGCTTTAAATGACCACAAAGCCTAAGTGAAACATCCTGACTCAAACTCCACTTACCAATCTTTGCATTTCAAAGAGTCAATTAACAAGACCTTGGAAACTGACACCAGTACTTGGGATTCATTCCTTCCTGCCCTCCTCTCCCACAACATTTTGAACTTGAATCTTCCCTTTCTAGGACTACCAATTAACTTACATTATAGTAGGCGGAGAATTGAATTAAATAATGTCACCACTAGGTGGCATTAGCTAATTTCCAAAACGTGAAAAGTGACACAGACCAACTGACAAAATTCAGTTTTAACAGATACCATAAAACGAAGAGGAGGATGCATTGATCCTGTGTTAAAGGGGAAGAGAATACTAGAAGCAAGCATAGCATGAAGTTTGCGTTTGGACAAATAGGTGACGTGGGTCATTAACACAAATCCAACTTTATTTGTTAGAAACACCTACTGAATTGTTTTGGGTACAAAGATGTGATGACAGAAGCTTGCTTTAAAATACTGCAGAAGAAAGTGGGTGGGCAAGAGAAAGAAAAGAATAAATTAAGTTAAAAATGTTGCTAATTAGTAAAGCCTGCTGACAAGGGTCGAAGTTAAAGGTTGACACAGCCATGTTAGTGAGAGTTCAGTTAGTAGCTTCTGACAATAAAGAAAGAACTAAAATCCAATCTTTTTGTGTAGGAGTGACTGGGCATCTAAAAGGGTGATGAATTAGAGAGCAATCTTGGGCTCATGTAAGAACTTAAAAATCTTTGGTCGGTGTGAATGATGAAAACAGCTGTGTCTGTTGACATTTAACATTATTATTAAAGTGAGGATGTAGCTAGTTGGTAGAGCCCATGACTACCATGCACAAGGTCTGCTATCCCTAGGATCAAAACAAAATGCCATTGTCATTGAAGTTAGAATTCCATGCTCCTACAGAAACTGAAGACTAATAATGCCTCCCCCAAATTACTTTTGTTCCCCAAAAGCATTGCTTTCACATCTTTGAGTGTAGCGATAACGCCCGCGCTACCACCACCCATTCACCATGTCCAAGCGAGGGGCTGTGGATCAAAAAACAGAGACAAAGACAGCAGGTCATTCGCCTCAGCAGAAAGCCGAATGCCGTTTATTGAAAGAGGGAGGAAACCTTAAATAGTCTTACAGCACAATGGAGGATCCCCAGAGGGCAGAAGTTTGCTACTGAATGTACTACATTCTTGCATCTAAGCTGTTAACACCCAATATGCAGGATACACAAACAAGGAACTTCCCTTAAGCTTTCAGGAGGGTGGATACCGGCAGGGAATTAGCATAGGGAGGACATGTGGTCAAGGTCGGCAAGCAGGCAAACAGTTTACTCAAATATGGGGAGCCAGGGCCCTACAGGTCCCCCCTTTTTACTAAAAAATGAGCTTCTGACTTAGGTTGCGTGGGACGTCAGCAGGTCACCTTACCCGTCATGGAGACACCTGCCCAGGCCACACAAGTGCTCTGTCTTAGGTTGGTGAGCGCCCCCCAAGCATTACGTCTCTGAATACTCATTATCATACAGACTCAACCACGTGAGCTGTAGAGTAACTGCTGCCAAAGATCTCAAAGTGGCGCTGGGCTTGCAATCTGTGCGACATGGAAAAGACCAACAGAAGTCCTAACCCACCCATAGCCAGGAGGCTAAAGGCAATTGAGCCATTCCCTTCCTTCGAGCCTTATGCAAATTGGAGTCCTCATAAGATGGTATCCCAAAAGCAAATGGAACTTGAGTTTTATAAATTTTACAACTTACAAAGCCAATTCAAATGTTTCTAAGCTGTTAAATTAAATTTATCATGCCCAATAGAATGAAAGATTAACTAACTATGGTAGCTACTTTTGCTGCCAGGGTCTCCATTGTGCTAGCTGTAGTAGCAATCCCAGAAACAGTAGCAGCAGTGGCAACCGCCGCTATGACAGCAACAACAGCAACATGTCAGATTCTCTTCTGGAGCATGTGGGCATCCACTGGTATGGACACAACTCCAGGAACACGAACCACCAAGGCCCATTTTTCTTGGTCCCAGCACGACTTAAGCTGGCAGCTCTGCAAAAGAACAACTAAGAACCATAAAGGAAAAACAAACAGCACACAAGGAGCAGAACTAATGGTCTCAATAATAGCTACATTCAGGCTCACAAATTATAAGGGTATCATCAAAGGAGGCTAGATGAATTTCAGGAGGCCAATAAATGTTGCACAGAGCCACTCCTGAAAAGTAGGGTACTGCACCAGCTTGAAGAGGGTTGCAAAATGTGAAAAGGCTTAGCTGGCATGCTACTGTTAACAAATGGAGGTCAGTGACCTTCAAGGTTATCCTTAATCTCCAAGATGTCTGGGTGACACATTCTTAAACATACTTGAAAGAGCAGTTACCAGACATTACCTTCTGGAGAATCCAACTGCATGGCTACAGTTCCTAGGCTTACATTAATGCTTGCCAAGGCTGGCCATATTGGGCTCTCAGTCCCCATTGGCATCAGAAGGGGAGAGTTCTTCATGAAGGCCCAATAGGTCTCTGCCATGTTGAGATTCAGCAGCAGCCACAGGGCGCACGCAGCGCTCAGGAACCCAAAGAGGAACCTCATTGTCCTGTGGAAAGACACAAACAGATCCCCGGGCCCACACCAACACCGGATCAGGTCCCCTCCAAGTGCCAGTAGAAAGATCCTTCCATCACACCAGAGGATGATTTGCAACAGGAGCCCTCCAGTGCTTATCTGCAGCAGATACTCCAGTAGAATCCACCGATAAAAAATTTAAAGTATATAAAACAAGGAAAAGAATAGAATGTGGAGAGGAGAGATGATCCCCTAGCTCCCCCCTTTTTACTTTAGCAATATATGTTTTTAAGGTACGATGGCAGCATTCTACTATAGCCTGTCCTTGAGGATTATAAGGAATACCAGTCTTATTAACGATAGAAAAATCTTGGCAGAATTTTGAAAATCCTGTACTGCTGTAGGCGGGACCATTATCAGTTTTTATGCATTTTGGCACTCCCATGTAAGCAAAAGCATGAAGACAATGATTCTTTACATCTTTAACCTTTTCCCCTGAATGGGCAGAAGCAAAAATTAGAGAGGAATATGTATCAATAGACACATGGACATATTGTAATTTTCTAAAAGAAGGCACGTGTGTGATGTCCATCTGCCATACATGATTAGGTAAAAGTCCTCGGGGATTAACTCCCAAATGAGGAACAGGTAAAAATTCAGCACAAATAGGACATGATTTAACTATCTGGATGGCTTGTTCCCGGGTTATGCCTGTGTGATGATGAAGAGATCCAGCATTAAGATAACGTTGATGTAACTGAGTAGCCTTTTCAAAGGCAGAACAAACTAATGTGACAGCCATATGAGTAATGGCATCAGCCCTCCGATTACCTTCGCTTAGAGGTCCAGGCAATTGAGTATGAGCTCTAATATGGCCCACATAAAGGTTATGTGAGCGGGACCATATGAGTCCTTGTACTTGCAATAAGTATTCATGAATGGGAGAAATGGAGGGTATGTAGGCTGCTGTCTCCAAAGGCATAACTGCATGTGCCACATATTGGCTATCAGTATAAATATTTACACTCTCATCAGAAAACATCTGTAAAGCGAGCAACAGTGCCTGTATCTCCGCCATCTAGGCAGAAGTGCTCTGAACTTTCATTCTCTTTATTATGTTACCAGAAACTACCACAGCAAAACCACGTGAAGTACCATCAGTAAATACCACACAGGCCTGAGGAATAGGAGTCGTCTGTACTATCTTGGGAAATATAACAGGATGCAATTTAAAAAATTTACACACATCATTGGAGGGGTAGTGAGTATCAAACTGACCCTGCATGGAGCATGTCAATAAGGCCCAATCACTATCATTAGCTTGTAACCATGTTATTTGAGACTGGGTGTATGGAGTCACCACAATATCTGGCTCCTTAACCAAAAGTTTGAACATTGATCTTGATTCCCTTAAATATAATCTGAGCAACAGCCTGAGGATAAAAGTAATGGTTTTCGCTGGAGAAGCTGGGGAATGTACCCATAGAATAGGACCTGTTTGCCAAAACACTCCAGTAGGTGAATGGGAAAAACGAAATATTCATGACCTAAATAATGATAGAGAAAGGATACCTGTGCCTTTTCTGGGGCTATTTGTAAATTAGCCAGGCTAAGAACCTCTAATAATTTAGAAAAGGCATCAAAAACAAGTTTTTTATCTTTAGCAGCCAATAACATATCAACATATAAGTCAATCACAATTAAATGCCAATGTTTAGGAATTGCCATAGGGGCAGGCAAGCCAGGCTGTGTTGCTCCCATGAGAAGCATGATTTTATTTACAACTCTAAGATCCTGTAATAGCCTCCATTTTCCTGACTTCTTGTAGAGGCCAGTTGGGATCTCAGGATTCTTGTGAAATTATAGATATGTCCAGCACCAGAATCCAATAATCTTTTAATCTCAATTCCATATAATTTTGTTTCTAATTTAGGCTGTTTATCATTGATAACTGTTTGTCAAAACACCTTTTTTCCTGTACCTCCAAAGCCTCCAGTTCTACATATTGGCACCATTTTGTATTTAAAATATGAAAGCAATAATAATTAAGCAATTCTATCACCAGCTTCTATTTCCATGGTCCTTTTTACAT
>CABHPH010120535.1:0-53971 GCA_902168325.1 Peromyscus nudipes
AAAAAAAAAAAAAAAAAAAAAAACGTCTGGGACATATACAGAAACAGTATGTTACCAATGCATAATTTTCAAATGTGTAGATCAGATCCTCCTGTGTAGTTTAAGAAATTTACAGAATTATGGAGTTTACTCAATAAAATTGAGCTACAAAATAAATATATACGTATTGAACAGACCTAAGTTTTCTGTTTTTCTTTCTTTATTCCCCTTCTTTCCTCCATCATTTTCCTTCTCTTCTCTCCTTTCTCATTTTTATGCTCCTTCATTTTTCCCTCATTATTGTACTATTTTCCTCTTTTCTTTTCCTCTTCTCCCTAATTCAGTAGGATTTTAGAGTGAAAAGATAAACTATTAGTGAGAGTTGTGTTTTTCATGTCAGAAGTCAAGATGAAAAGGTATGGGGAAACAGATCAGGGGATACTTGCCTTGTAATGATGCAGACTTGAGTTCAAACTCCAGAATCATTATTTAAAATGAGCCAAGTTATGTGTGGTTGCACTTGTTTATAATCCAAGACTTGGGAAAGTGGAGGTATTTGAATGCTAGGGACATGGAGTCCTGTCAGGGTAACCTACTGGTGGACTGCTCTTGAAAAATGATACCTAGGTCGTCCTTGGTCCTTCACAATGGACATGCATTCACATGTGAACACACACACACACACATACACACACAGTATCACAAACCAATTTTTTTCACATAGTTCTTGATTGCTGAGACTCATCAATCTCAAATGTTCTTTATAAATAAATATGGTGAAAACATTTTGAAGATTTGGAGTTGAGCCCTCTTTTTATTGCTTTGCTTTGTTCCATCAATGCTGCCATGATTTGAACTACTTGTCCTGAGACTTTAATCCCAGTAATAAACATGGTGAAATGCACATAGACAACTTAATGGAATAAATCTCCTTAAAAGGAATAATAGAGTATACTCATATCATAGGATACCCTTGGTTGAAAAAGGGCTTGTGAAACAGTTCAGGAGAGAGTTCTGTTATCTTGAGGAAGACGCTCTTTCACTTGACACTGCACATTGATTAAAATTATTTAGAGCTACACATATACCTAGAAACACATCTCCTATACATAAATAAGTTCACATACAGATGATAAAATATCTGGTGTTAGATTGTACCAACATCAGGCTTAATATCTTGTTATTCAAAACAGATTTTAATATTTTACTATAGTGATGCAAAAAATGTTTTTATGGAGGAATTTGAATAAAGGATCAAGTACTTTCCTTTAAAGCTATTTAATTTTACAAAAGTCTATTGTATATTATAATTTTTAAATATAGAAATTTAAAAGCAATATTGACTCATGCAGAATTTTATTAGGGAAGATGTTTTTGAGAATGAGCAATGGTGACCACTGACTGAAAGAGGTTTGTAAGTTTAAGCTGGAAATAATGAATGAGATTTGTAAGTTTAAGCTGGAAATAAGTACTAATTTGGTGACTTCTGTAAAGACTCTCCAGTCTTTTTTATTTCTCAGGTTAAGGGTACTTCAGGAAAAATGATGGTGAAACTCTAGAGAAAAATCCATAGTGGGAAATTTATTGAAATCTGTGGTTAAGTCATTTGGGTCAAATTTTGGGAGGTCAACTAGTTCTCAAAAGGTTATTGCTTTGCATTTGACACTGGAAATGAAGAATTGTGTTTTAGTGGACATTAAAATCAAAACAGTGGTATGTTTTCAAAAAGAGAGTACTTCATATTAGTGTTAATGTGATATTGTCAATATATGATCAGTTATTGGAGATTAATGAATTTAAAAGATTATATCTAAATGTAATGAAGAAAATGGTGAAATATATAATATTCATATTCTATAGCCAAGAAAATAGATGTTTCTTTAAAAAGAGCATATTAAATGTATAGTTGCCATGAGTTTTATGTTTATTCAAAGTTACCTTTCCAAAATTCACAGGGAAATTTAATTTACTATCAAATATTCACTAATGACATATTGCACAGTGACTTGCACAGGATTTCATTCACAGCAACAGTATATATATATATATATATATATATATATATATATATATATACATACATATGTGTGTGTGTGTGTGTGTGTGTACCACTTCTCATATATACATAACATTTCTTCTAGTTATACCTAATATTCCTTCAGGTACTCAAGAAAATTCTGCTATTCATATATGACACTCTGTGTGGAAGGTTATAAATAAGGCTTTTTTCATTTCTGTCAATCTTTTTCCTTTACTCTCATTAATCTTCATTTTGTATCTATTCTTAGAGTTGAACTTATAGCTCTCTGTGTCTATTCCATATGTCAGTTCTCTGGAGAGTAGTTTAGGAAAAATAAGATTAAAACTATAGTTGTTATGGAAAACAACTGAGAGTTCAATAATAATTACAAAGTTATTTAGCCACGCAAAAGTGTTATCTAACTGTCATACAGGAAATGCCTTGAAGATAATTCAGCATTTACTTGTTATGTTCGTGTCCTTTAACTTTATGCTACTTTTTGCAGTCGGCTTTCTAGTGATCCACTGAAGTTCATAAAAAGCTGTGAGAGTGGCAACGTGAATCTGAACAGATTGATGCTAAAAGCCAAACAAAAATGTTACACAGACCTGTGAAGCGCATATTGAGAAAGCTTGGTTTGAAAGTCATTTTTATCCACAGTAAGTCACATTTCCACTTTTAGAACTATATTTTTGTGTTCTTTAATAATTCAGCTATAGATATACTATATCAAAATATTTCTATGAATATCAAATATATAGATAGTATTGATTATTTTGTATATTATTCTGAGTTTAATTATTCCTTCTTAAAATATTTGACAAATATTTAAAACATATTTACTATCTAAAATCATTTGAAATTAATAAAGAAATTGCCTAAAATTAACATTTAATAAATAAAAGATGCTATAAAATTCCCCATTATCTGTATTCTACTAAGTTTGCCATGGCAAAAACATGGTGCAATTAGAATTAACTGAAGAAATATTAAATCAGAGTGAAATTTTTGGCCCTGGATTATCTAAATCTGCCATGCCAAACTCTTTAAATCATACCACCATAAACATATCCAATAAAATTTTGTTTTTCTCCATGGTAATAGTAGTTGTATTTGAAAGCTCTTTTTGATTTTCTTTCCTCTGATTCTTCCTCTCAGATACCTTCTATTCTCCATCCCCAATTTTTTTCTTCTGTTTTTTTGATGAGGAAGAACTAATTATGTAAAATATAGCCCTCCTCTTCATTTGATTTGTTTATTTCATCATTTAATAGAATTTAAATTACAGAACAAATTTTAATTATTTTCACTTAGCCTTTCATTAGGATTCTTTAACTAAATTGATATTAGAAACCCTTATTACAATTGTATATAGGCTTATGTTAAACAATTCTAGTCATGTTATGAAGGAAGTGGAGCTGAGGAACAATAGCCTTTATTCTATGCCTTGGAGAAAATAAATTTTGATAATAGTTTTTTTAGTCATAGGAACAACACGCTACCGGCCCTGAACAGACATGAGGAACAGTTAGTTAAACAGAAGCCCTGCGTCTAAATCCACCCTACTACAGCTACCAGATCATTAACAGAAAAAGCAATGATACTAGTTGGAGAAAATACAGCAGCTTTAACATGCCTCAAAGAGATAACAACCACATGTCAAAATGTCTTAATATTGACAAATAGGTTAAGTATAAACAATGTAATGGTTGCTATGTTTTTAGTTTATTAAATATCATATAAAAGACCATGGCCTTGACTCACAGCATCTCTAATAAAAATAATAATAGCTATAATTTAGAATAAGAATATAGACAAATACTAGGGAGCACCTCCACGAGATGTTGGTTTTGAGCCCCTAAATCACAAAAATTTTGAGACAAAGAAAATAGGATTAAGAGTTCCAGGACCACCCAGACTCCATAGCAAGATCCTGGCTCAAAAAGTGAAAAAATAAATCCATATTGTTTTACTCAAAATGTATAGAAAATAACCTAATGAATTAAGGAAGACACTACAGAACACTTTTAAGATATCAATAAAAGATTTTGAAATAAAATCTAACAGAAGGCTTAAAATAAACTCAAGGAGTCAGATTAAGTGATCTGATGCTTCATCAATAGTGAAGAACATCTACAAAACAGTGTCAGGCTTTGTAAACTGCTGTGGGATGTCTTTCTATATGCTGTGAATATGTGTTGCACTGATTGGTTGATAAACATGCCAGCAGATGGTAAAGTCACGGAACACGTGGCAAAACATAGATAAGCATTATGGGTTAATTTAAGTGTAAGAGCTAGTGAGTAATAAGCCTGAGCAGTTTTAATTAATATAAGCCTTTGTGTGCTTACTTGGGGGATCAAGTGGGAGAAATTTGTCCAGACCACCAGCTGGCCGGGACACAGGAAAACAAAAAAGCAAAAGGAGACGTAAAATTCATGGATGATTATAAAAGTATTGTTATAGCCATGTGATGTAAGTATTCACACACACACACACACACACACACACACACACACAAAATTACTGTGGTAATTTTCTTTCTTTTTTATTCTTTCTTTATTACAACCCAACCAAAGTTTCTCCTCCTTACACTTCTCCCAGTGCCTCCAGTCTCCCTTCTCCCTCATATCCAATTTTTCTGTTTCCTTTCAGAAAAGAGCAAGCCTACCAGGGATATCAACCCAACATGGCATGTGGCATGTGACTAGTTATAATAAGACTAGGCACAATCTCTGAGATCAAGGCTGAATGAGGCCACCCAGTAGGAGGAAACATGTCCTAAGAGCAGGCAAAAAAAAATCATAGACCCCCATCCACTCCCACTGTTAGGAGTCCCACAAGAAAATCAAGCTATATAATCATAAGGTCTATGCAGAGGAGCTAGTTCAGACACATATAGACTCCATGACTGTCACTTTAGTAATTGTGAGACCCTATGAGCCCTTTTTACTTAATTCTTTGGGGAGATGTTCTCCTAGTATCCTCAAACTCTTGTTCCTACAATATTTCTTTTCCCTCTTCTGTGAGGTTCCCCTGGCTCTACCTAGTATTTGGCTGTGGGTCTCTGCATCTGCTCACATCAGTTGCAGGATGAAGCCTCTCTAATGAAGTTTGGGCTAGGCTCCAACCTACAAGTATAGCAGAATATTAGGAATCAATTTTTGACTTTATTTGTTTGTTTGTTTATTTTGGCCTGTCTTGATTGGTTCTATCCTAGGTCTCTGGCCTATCCTGCTTCTGTCCCAGGCCACCTAGACCATGCCAAGCATGTGCTCCCTCTAGTGGTGTGGGCATCAATTTGGACCAGACATTGGTTGGCCACTCCCAGAAATTCAGCTCCACCATTACCCCAACATGTCTTGCAGGTAGGACAAACTATAGGTAACAGGTTTTGTGGCTGGGTTGATGTCCCAGTCCCACCATTGTAAGATATACATGGTTAAAGAAGTTGGTCTGTTTAGCCTGCTTGTGCCCCAGTATTATGAGTCTTCACTAGGGTCTCCCTTGTAGATTCTGGGGTTTCCACCACATTGGTTTTCTACACCAATCCTGAAATGCACTCAACTCCTGTCTTCTCTCCCAGTCCTTTCTTGTCCATCCCCCCACCTCTACCTGATCGCTCCAAATCCCATTCCCACCCTACCCCAGTCCACCCACAAAATACATTCTATCTCCCCTTCCCAAGGAGATCCATGTATCTTACCTTGCAATTTATCCTCAGTGGGTCTTTAGACTGTAACATGATTATCCTTTACTGAATAGCTAATATCCACTTATAAATAAGTACATACCGTGTTTGTCTTTCTGGGTCTGGGTTACCTCACTCAGGATGATTTTCTTGCAAATTTTATGAGGTCATGTTTTAACAGCTAAGTAATATTCCACTGTTCTATTTTACCTCATTTCCTTTATCCATTCTTTAGTTAGAGAAGACATCAAGGTTGTTTACAATTTCTGATTATTATAAAGAAAGCTGCTATGAACATAGTTCAGAAAGTGTCTTGTGGTAGAATGGAGTTTTCCTTCATGTATATTCCCAAGACTGGTGTAGCTGTGTCTTAAGGTAAATCAATTCTCAATTTTCTGAGGGAAAAAACATATTGTCTCTTTTTCCTTGTTCTCCCTCTCTGTTCTTGATCCAACTGGGATCTCCCACTCCCCTAATCTCTCTTTCCCTTGATCCTTTCACTTCATTACCCCTCCTCACATCCAATTTGCTCATGTAGATCTCATCCATTTCTCTGTCGTTGGGGGATCCCTGTGTCTTTCTTAGGGTCCTGTTTTCTAGGTAGCCTCCCTGGAGTTATGAGTAGCAGTCTAGTCATCCTTTGTTTTATATCTAGTATCCTCCTATGAGTGAGTACATACCATGTTTGTCTTTCTGAGTCTGGGTTACCTCACTCAGGATGATTTTTTCTAAATCCATCCATTTGCCTGCAAACCTCATGATGTCATTGTTTTTCTCTGCTGAGTAGTACTCCATTGTGTATATGTACCACATTTTATTTATCCATTCTTCAGTTGAAGGGCATCTAGGTTGTTTCCAGGTTCTGGCTATTACAAATAATGCTGCTATGAATATAGCTGAGCATGTGCCCTTGTGGTATGATTGAGCATTCCTTGGGTATATGCCCAAGAACAAGGAAAAAGAGACCATGATAAATGAAGACCCCATGAGAATAGGAAGAAACAAAGTGCTAGGGAGGTTCCCAGAAATTCACAAAGATACCTCCACAATAGACTACTGGCAACAGTCAAGAGAAAGCCCGAACTGACCTACTCTGGTAATCCAGATGGCCAAACACCCTAATTGTTGTGCTAGAACTCTCATCCAATGACTGATGGAAGCAGATGCAGAGATCCATGTCCAGGCCCCAAGTGGAGCTCCAGGAGTCCAATTGGCGAGAAAGAGGAGGGTTTGTATGACTGAGAATTGTTGAGACCATGATTGGAAAAAGCACAGGGACAAATAGCCAAACTAATGGAAATACATGAACTATGAATCAATAGTTAAGGAGCCCCCAACTGGATCAGGCCCTCCAGATAAGTGAGACAGTTGATTGGCTTGGACTATTTGGGAGGCACCCAGGCAGTGGGACCAGGACCTGTCCTTAGTGCATGAGCTGGCTGTTTGGAACCTGGGGCTTATACAGGGACACTTTGCTCAGCCTGGGAGGAGGGGACTTGACCTGCCTGGACTGACCAGGTTGAGCTGAATCCCCAAGGGAATCCTTGCCCTGGAGGAGATGGGAATGGGGGGTGGGTTGGGGGGGGGCAGAAGGAGGGAGGACAGGGGAATCCGTGACTGATATGTAAAATTAAAGTAAATTATAAAATAAAAAATTGATTTCCATAGTGTCTGTACAAGTGTGCACTCCCACCAGCAATGGAGGAGTGTTCCCCTTGTTTCACATCTCACTAGCATGAGCTCTCATTTCTGTTGTTGGTCTTAGCCACTCTGACAGTATAAGTTGGAATTTGAAAGTTATTTTGTTTTGCAAGGATATTGAACATTACTAAGTGTTTCTCAGCCACTGAATTATTTAATTGGATTATTTGGTGTGTTGATGTTTAGTTTCTTGAATTCTTTATATATTTTGGATATTAACTATCTGTCAGATGTAGAGATGATGAAAATCTTTTTTCATTCTATAGGCTGCCATTTTGTTCTTTTGTTGGTGTTCTTTGCCTTGCAGAAGCTTTTCAGTTTCATGAGGTCCCATTTATTAATTGTTGATATTAGTGCCTGTGCTATTGTTCTGTTCAGGAATTTGTCTCCTGTGCCAATGTATTCAAGACTATTCAAAATTTCTCTTTTATCAGGTTCAATGTATCTTTTTTATGTTGAGGAGTTTGACTACTTGGACTTGAGTTTTATCCAGGATGATAGATAAGGATCTATTGGCATTCTTCTACATGCTGGCATCCAGTTATGCCAGCAGCATTTGTTAAAGATGCTTTCTTTTTTCCATTGTGTATTCCTGGCTTCTTATAAAAAATCAGGTGTCCAGAGGTATTTGGTTTTATGTTTGGGTCTTCAATTCAATTCCATTTATCCACCCGTTTTTAAGTCAATATCATGCAGGTATTTGTAACTATAACTATGTAGTACAGCTTGAAATCAGGGATGGTGATACCTCCAGATGTTCTTTTATTGTACAAGATTGTTTTAACTATCCTGGGTTTTTACTTTTCTATAAGAAGTTGAATATTGTCATTTCAAAGTCTGTTTAGAATTATGTTGGAATTTTGATGAGGATTGTGTCAAATCAGTAGATTCCTTTTTAAGATAGCAATTTTTCACTATGTTAATCCTATGCATCCATGAGCATAGGAGATCTTTTCATCTTTTGATAATTTTCAAATAACAATAAAAGAAAATCTAAAGACACATGGTATCCAAAAATTTCAAAAAGTAAAAAAATATGGAAAGTTAGCAAAGATGGAACAATGTTACCCTAATTTCAAATTATACTAAATAGCTATAGCAACAATAATCTACATGAAGGCCAATAGAATAGAAGACCCACAAATAAAACAAAGTAACTATAGCAATTGATTTTGGATAAAATTCCAAATACACACCTTGGAACAAAGAAATTAATATTTAATGAATAGTGCTTGTGATATTAGATATTCATATATTGATGATTGAGACCAACCCCTATCTCCAACTCAGTACAAAATTCAACTCAGGATGAACAAGTCTCTGAAAATCATAAAGGAAAGAATAGTTACTTAAAGAGAGACAACAGGGATGGGAAACCAAGAGCACAGAAAATAACAGAAAGAAATGGTGGATGAGACCACAACAAAATGAAAATATTTAGCACAGCAAAGCAAACAGTCACAGGGTGAAGGAAAAACCCACTAAGAGGCAGGAAGCATTTAACAACGTAGTCTTACAGAGCTTTAGTAACCAGTTCTTTATGCACTTAGAAACGCAACGACTGCAAGACCAGGTGTTTCAGTCAACAAGCTAGCAAGTTCACTGGAAAAAAAAATACTTCTCAAAACTAGTCTAAAATGTGGTTTTTATAAAACAGAGGAAATATATGTTCAGCACCTTTGCTCCAGGAAAATGCAAATCAAATCTATATTGACTTACTATTTCAACCTAGCCAGAGCACAACTGCATTTTAAGAGGAAAAAAAAAGTAGGCATGGGTATGGAAGGAATAGAACAAAAGAATACTTGCACAATTTTGATATGAAATGAAATTAGTCCTATCAATATTAAAATCACCATGGAGCTTATTTCATGAACAAATAAACTAAAAGGCTATAAAATGAGCTGTCTACCACTATTTAGCAGAAAGTCAGCAAACAATAAGGAAGCCTACATAGTCTTATTTATACATAGAAGCAACTTGTAGCATCTGCCTAACTGACTATAAATGGACAAAGGGAAATTTTCATGTGTATTATACTAAAATATCCTGTTTTGGATGAAGACAATAGCGATGATACAATGCAACCTCTTAAGTGCCGAGACATTGTAAAGCACAATATAAAACATCCGCATTGGTTATAAATTGCACCACCATGTGTCTTCTGAAGAGGTTTCAATTATTGAAAATCTGTTCAGGTCTTGCTAAAAGATATGTATTCCAAAACAGTTCAAATTACTTCATCAGCATAAATAGTTGCCCTCCCTTAAACAGTCACTCTATCAAATCCTTTCAAGACTATTTGCCAAATGTGAAACTCTAAATGTTATAGTTCATCTATAAGCTTTTCTTTTAGTGGTACTGGTGCTTCATTAATTAAATTAGCTAATTCAACTGCCAAATCAAACTGGCACCAGTTATTGTCAAGGCAACCATTTTACTTTATACGCAGCAGAAAACGTTTTCCTGTGTTTTCCAGCTCTTTACAGACAGCATTTTCAAAGATGTTCACTTAAGTCTCAAGAAAAATGAAAGATAATCATTGTATGGTTTCACAAAACACTTTGCAGAGCCGTTTTCGTTCCTGTGGGTACGTGACACTTTAAATTATGGTAATTAGTAGTCAACATTGGTGACAACATTTTGATCTGTGCAGACTAGCAGCTCATTCTTCCCACTGTTCTTTGGAGATATGCGTATAACAATTAACAAATGAAACAGGAAGATAGCTTATGATTATACACAGGAAATCAGTATAAATTTTCTGAACTTGAAGATCACTGAACGTACCTCTAGGCCTCAGGATCCAAGAAATTCACTTTTAGAAAAATCACTTATCTCTACTCTGAGGCAAATTTGGTGATGACTTTACTTATCAAAGCCAGAGCTGTCACCAGGATGAGATCTATTCAAACCTTTGCTGTCTTTCTAAAGGGAAATTTGGCTAACAAAACAACCAACAGAATAAACACTATGGGCAAAGCTAAACCCTCTACTACTTTCTGTTTTGTAAGCACTGCCTAAATGAGATTGGTATCTGCAAATTTTCAAAAAATTGAGAAAAATAAACAAATAAAAGTACAGACTGAGTCCAGCATATTATAAGTCACCTTAAAAAAAATTCATCAAAAAGAAACTTTTCCAGGAGTTTGTACTCCAAGAAAAAAAAATAAATACAGTAATTTTCATCTTTAAAAAATTAAAACGAAACCACAAAACAATAAACTGAAAATTATAAAATATTAAGACCATGGGTGAGAGTTACTCTAAAAATGAGATCTCAAATATAACACCCTCTAAACATTTTCCTCAGCAGCAGCCAGGGCTCAAATGTCACCATGGCCCTAGGTGACAGCATAGGTCACTCAGTTCAACATGGCACCCAGGGCAGCCATAGCAAGGTATCAGGAGTCAGGGATATCATCACAGACCCTGGCTGTGTTAGGGCTAAGTACCCAGACATGGCTTTCTGCAGCAACCCTAGCCTGGATGACACCATGGCCCCAGAGGACAGTGCAGACCTCTCAGATCATTATGACCCTGGCTGCAGCATGGCCCTTGGACACCAACATGGCCAAAGGTTACAGCCTAGACCCCAGGTATCCATGTGGCATTTGGTAGCAACATGGATCACAAACATAAATACTTAAGACCAAGGACCCATCCCATGGAACTCCATTGAATACTGAGATGCTCTCATTCAATAGTATCATGATCACATGCAGGGAGATTTGACAAGTGAGCAGATAGGGTACTTTACAATTATGTACCTAAGAAGAACAATGAAGTGTGCATCACAATCTTCCATTAAAATTGGAAATTTGAAACTCTATGTGTTGTCCAAATCCAGAAAACTTGTTTACCACTCACAGACTTATTTTTTTTTTGTGAGAGCCTAGAAATGCTTGCCACTCCAATTTTATTAATTGTTTAGAAATATATCTTTGGTAAACTTAACTCTACTCACTAACTAATTAAGATAGATACATCCACCTATTTTTTCAATGCTTTGCAGTCCATGTGTAGGTGTCAACAGAATTAAGCTTTTATGCCAGACTCAATTTCTTCCTAATTCATTTTTCCTAATATCGATTTCCCAGGCTTGAAATATCATTTTCCCATTCTCCTTTTGGGAGCTTAAGTTTCTTCCAAGTAGTTTATTTAATATGTAATAAAATAATGTTTCATTATTTTATCCACCTGCCAAACACTGAATTAGTATCCATGTTTGTTACCTGAACACAGTTTCTCTAAATTCTCTTGATTCACTGTGTTAAATAGATCCCTAATAGGAAAAATTATAATAATGACTAAAATGCAACTGATACACACACACACACACACACACACACACACACACACACACACACACAAATCCTTTATAAGGCTTCACTTTCACAGCAGAAAATTAATTTAGCAGTCTCAGCTTTCAAGATCAATTGCCTTAACCTGTCATGTTGATAAAGACCTAATTTGTCTATTCAAATCCATCCTGGTATCCATAGAATAACCTCAGTAGGGGTGCAGGGGTGCTGTATTTGGATTTTTATATTGGTGATGTTATTGCAATGATCATTATCAGTAATAGTTGAATCATGTTTCTAACAGTGTTTGGGAAAATTGTAAGAGAGACAAATTTGGAATCTAGTAGCTTGTAGCCACAGATCCAAGTAGCATAAGCTGAAGAATTTCATGTATGTTTACTCAATGAACAGAAAAGGAAGTGTGGATTTCAGGAATCTTTATAGAATTACAAAATGGTATACTTAGGACCTCTTCCCCATACCCTCAATCATGAAGCTCAGTTTCAAATTGCCAAGTCAGGTAATATAATACAAGTCTTCTTTACCCCAGGGAGCTCTGTGGTTTGCTTTCATTATTTTCCATGTGATACAATAGATCTCTTTCCATGTGTTACATCAATGCTCATGTGAAGAGCATTAAAAAGATACAAAATAGCTTTATGATCTTGATTTCTATCTCTTTATTTGATACACAGGTCAATTTAATAGATATTTTATGCTAACTTCATATTATGAACCATATAGCTTTCTATGTACTGTTTCTATTTTTTCTTTGTCATAAAGGCTTTCCCTGAGCTTATCTTGTTTCTCATTTACATGTGATGAATTCTGTCAGCTGAAAATGCCTGTCTGAGTTGGGCTTCCATCACCCTAAGCTTAGATGTTATTTTTAAGCAAGGAATATAGCTGATGAGATGTTTTCTATCATATTTGATCATCTACAATTTTGTTTCATTCTAGAGCATTTTACTGCTGTCTAGGGTTCACTATGTTTAAACCATTTAGAAAAGTCATTATATTGTGTTTCTTGAATTTTAAAATATTGTAAATGGAAGTTTATGTCAAGATGTAAAATATGTATAATATTAACAAAAAATTCTTCCCTCTTATGATTACATTTGATTTTATTTACTTAACTTGTGCCAATTTTGAACATAGCTGCACTACTCTCCAAATTTCATTTTTATGAAGTAGGCACATAAATTTTGAGCAATAAATATGTGTATTTCAAGGTAATCTTTGTGATGAGTCAATTCTGAAAAAGGTTAAAGGATTCTTTATTTTCGATGATCATAAAAACACTACCCTGTGCATATTGAATTTCTTTTTAAGTGTTAATCCTGCAATATGTGTTAAGTTACTTAAAAAAACTAAAATTGCATGCATCCTGCTTATTAGAAATACACAATTTATAATTCTGAGAAAGGGGTATGCAAATCCTAGAAAATGACTATTTGTTTTAATTATAAATTCTAATTTGTCTATTTCATATTTCAATGAAAGATTAAATGCGTGAAGGTATTGTTTCAAGATTTTGAAAACTGTAGTTAGAAGGCTCTAAAGAAAATTAGACATCACATTGCCAATTCTCCCAATGGAATGTGTGTTTGTGTTTGTGTCTGTGTCTGTGTGAAAATAATAACTGATATATAGAAGCTAGCTATTGTATAAAATGAGTACTTGAGTTTTAAGAATATCTAACGTATTGATATTGCAACATGACAATGCCATTTCTAAATATATTGGCTCCCATTTATAGCTATGCTGGGCTGCAAGTGGCTTAGAGAATTCAGTTTGAACATAATTTCTAGGGTATCAGTGAATATGACTAAGCCAAAAGCAGTTTTGAATTTATAATTCTATCCCTGGATACAAAGTCTGAAAATGCAAAGATGCTCCCTGAAGTCCAGAATTGCTAGAAAATTTGAACTGTATTGAGTTACTACTAGAAAGAAATTATTGGAAAGAAACTTTCGGTTAGGAAACCAAGGTTATCCCATATTGCTATACCTCTTTTTAAGTTTCATTGTAATTATTCAGTCTATATGATATCATGATACATAAGGATCATTTTACACAAGCACACATTAGAACATAGTCCTATAGTATATGATGTTGTAACATGCCACCCATATCTTCCCGTAGAACTAGGTTACACTTGACTCTGGAAGTACTTTTGACAGAAGTCCCTCATCTGTCAGACCTCTTTGGAAATTGTTTCACATAAAGTATTTGTTTCATACGGTACCACGCATTTTCAATAGTAAAGCTTGAATTTAATGACTGGATAATGCAGGGATCTAAGGCCAGATGTGACTCTTAACACCAAAAAAGTTATCAAAGTATCACTTGTAGCAAACACTGGACTATTTCATAGTCTAGACACTCTCATTTTCCAGTCATGCTTCCTTTATTTTCTTCCATAGTTTTTTTTTTCTTTTTTCTTCAAGACAGGATTTCTCTATATAGTTTTGGTGCCTGTCGTGGATCTCGCTCTGTAGCCTAGGCTGGCCTCAAACTCACAGAGATCCGCCTGGCTCTGCCTCCCGAGTGCTGGAATTAAAGGCATGTGCCACCTCTGCCTGGTGAGCTTTTCATCTATGTTTCAGCATTTACTTTATAAAATCTGAACATGGTTTTCTTTTATTTTGTTAATCATTTTTCATTTAATTACACAAATGTTCAATGAGAACATAATAATATCACATTTAGGGATTCATGAGTGTATATTGTTACGTAGACAAATAGACACGGGAAGTTCAAACCTAGTGTCTTAGTTACTGTTCTATTGCTGTGAGGAGATGTCATGACCAAAACAACTTATAAAATAAAGCATTTAATTAAGGGCTTGCTTGCACTTTCAGAAGGTTAATCTGTGACTGTCATGAAGAGGACAATGACAGAAGGCAGGAAGGCATGGCACTGGGACAGTAGCTAAGAGCTTGTATCCTGATCTATATGCAGGAGGCAAAGAATAAATGAGACTAGGCCTGGATTGGGATCAAAGCCTCACTCCACTAAAATGTCTCCTCCAATAAGGCCTGTCTTCCTTATCCTTCCTAATAGTTCACTGGCAGGCAACCAAACATTCATGATACATGAGCATATGTGGACCATTCTCATTCATGCTATCATATCAAGAAACATGCTTAGCTAGGTCTTTAAACAGAAGTACATTAGTATATTCAGATTCAGAATTGGATTTATTGAAGACTCATGTTAGAGTATTCCTGTTTAACCTGAAGCAAGTTTTGTGAACCTTATCTTCTGCTAATTATCCTGAAGTCAACATGTGGCACTGCCTATAAAATTCACATCTTGATACAATTCAATTTATTATTTCCTGCTGCCTTTCATAGGAGAAAAACAAATGATACTACCCAACTTCTTGGAGAATAGCATGATAGTACAAACTTGAAAAATAAGAATTCAAAACAAAATTTAGCTGGTGCTTGAATAGCAACTTCATCTCTGCTGACTGGTGTTCATAGTCTTGAAAGATACTTTACATGTTACCAGAGGAAAAAACAAAAATAATTGTTAGTGTCATTGAGCTATGAACCCCGCCAGCTATAACAGTGAATGTTATATATGTTATATGTTTGCAAGATATACCACCGGTGCAACGGTGGTACAAATATTATTGAAATAATCAATTGCCTTTTTATTAGACTTAAGACACACTCCATAATACAGAATCCATACTGACATATGTAATGAAACCAAGAAACTAAGAATAGATAGGTCATGGGCCCTGAAGGAAAACCTACTACAGTTATTCTGCTGAATGGATGCAGCAATAAGTTGGATCCCATTGGCATATTGCTATACCTGTAGATAAGTATATTGCTGAACCCTCCTCAGAGAAGCTTCTCCTTGCTGTAGAGGACAATTAACACACAGACCCACAACTGGACAACTTGAAGAGAGTGAGAAACTTTGGACTATTCAGCCCTAAATGGAATGTCTATATCATACACTGTCCCTCAAGGCTCCAAAATTCATAGGGGAATAGCAGGTTGATTATCATAAGCTGAGTTGTTAGAAAACTTGAAGGAAACATTTTCCAGGCACAACAAAGCTAATGTACATATGAACTCACCAAGACTGTGATAGTACATGTATGATCTGCACAAGTTTAAATAAGATAAAATTGAAGTATTGGGAAGGGGAAGTAAGCATAAAGTCCTACTTCTGACCAAGATATTTGAAAACTGATAGTGGCTGGACAAGGGAAAATTGATTTTCTTCAGTGGAAATACATGGGGCATACATCTACTCAGAAATAGTTTGCCAACACAAAGCAAACTCCAGGGGTTTTCTGTTTGCTTGTTTTGTTTTAGAATTTTGTGGGTTTTTAAAATTTGGGTTTATTTTATGTGTGTGTGTGTGTGTGTGTTTTAAGGCAGAAGAAATGTATGAGGTTTGGTGAGTACAGGGGAGAAACCTTGGAGGAGTAGGGAGAAGGGCAAATTGTTTGAGCAACTTATATTGTACAAAGTATTTATAAAATAATAAAATCTCATATATAAAATACATTTACTTTTAAATTAATTATGAATAAAATAGATTATTTTTAAATTTCATCTGTCTTGTTCATTAATAATTTGTCTTCAACTTTGAAATGTGTTTATTTATACATATAAATATACCCATATATTTGTATAGAGATAATGTAATAACCATATAACAAAATAATTTCAATTTCAAGTTAGAAAATTTAATAAAAATAAAATTTAATTTTTATTGAGAATATACAATATTTTTATGAAGGGCTAAAGAGATGAATATGTGGTTAAAAGCCTACCTGCTCTTTGAAAAGATCGAAATTCAATTCCCGGCACTCACATCAGGTTGTTCATAATTTTTTTTTAACTCTAGCTTCAGGGAATCTGGTATTCTCTTCTAGCCTCTATTAGCACCTGGACACAAATTAAATGCACACATTCTATATTTTTAAAAGGAAGAAAATATTATGATAGAAAAAGTAACTTAAAACAATCATTCTCTAGAATGTATTGACATTATTCCTGATCTATCGCCATTCATTCGGCACACACATAATTATGAAAGTAAGCATATCCAAGTTAACTATACATATATAATAATGTGTCCTCATTCTTATCAGTACAATAGTGTAAAGCCAAGTTGTTCAAACAGAACATAAGGAAATATTATAAAATTATCTTTTATTCAATTTTCTGCATGAATAAAAGTTCAAATAATGTAATGAATAAATACATGATGATTAGATTATTTCCAATATTATGCCAGGGGCACAGCATATAAATTTTAGTTAGTAAGATGAAGGCATATGATATCTTCTAACTTCCACACACATTCTGGCATATTTATAATCTACTATTATATCAAGACATAATTTTTAAATTTCAGATTAACTTTCATTGGGAAACACACATTCTACTTAGGTTAATGTAGTGAAATTATCTACAGTGTAAATCACTTCACAGTTGTAGGTAGAGAATATCGTGACACAGGAAAATATGCATATACAAAAAGCACGAAGGTATAGGAACATTAGCTCAAAGTTCCGTAGATTTTGCTAATAACTTCTCTTTGTTGAGTAGCTCAGTTCAGTTGATCTCTTGGTCATGTTCTAGAAACAACTCAGTCAAAATGGTTTCACTTCTTTTAATATCCAGTTTCCACTACTTGATTTTTCACATTTCAAAACCTACATAATATTATACTAACATGTTTTTGATAAAGTAGGACTCCTTGTGTCCTGAATGGTTTTGTATTAACTCGATACAAGCTAAAGTCAGCTGAGAAGATGGAATTTCAATTAAGAAAATGCTTTCAAAAGATGTTCCTGTAAGCCGGGCGTCGGTGGCGCATGCATTTAATCCCAGCACTTGGGTGGCAGAGGCAGTTGGATCTCTGTGAGTTTGAGGCTAGCCTGGGCTACAGAGTGAGATCCAGGAAAGGCAGAAAGCTACACAGAGAAACCCTGTCTCGAAAAACAAAGGGGGGCGTGGGGGAGATGTGCCTGTAAGTACGTCTATAGAGCATTTTCCTAATTAGTAATTGATCGAAGAGATCTCTGTCCATTGTGGATGATGCCACCCCTGGGCTGGTGGTCCTGTGTTCTATAAGAAAACAGGTTTAGCAAACCAGGGGAACCAGCCAGTAAGCAGGGCCATTCCATGGCCCCTGCGTCAGCTACTGCCTCCAGGTTCTTGCCTTGTTTGAGTTCCTGCCCTGACTTCTCTCAGGGACAAACCGTGGTGTGGAAGTGTAAGCCACAGAAATCCTTTACTCCTCAACATGTTTTTGGTCATGGTGTTTTATAACAGTAATAGAAACCCTAAGTAAGACACCCCAACTACTTTACCAATCTTTATTCCACCAAATAACTATCACTGATATTGTATTGATTTCTTTCTCCTTCTCAACAATCAGATAACTTATAACAACTCAGAATTTAAAGAAATAGAAAAGAAAAATAAAAGATAGAAATTACATTCAAATTATAAGGATCGGTGCGTTTCGGCAAGCAGAGGTAAATTTCTGATATATGTTTTATGTCCCTGATGATTCACCAGAATGTTGGTGGGAGAGACAGCTAAGACCTACTGCTAGGATGAAAGAGATACATTTGAGTTTGTTATGGTATTTGCTTAATTTGGAAAATGAACTGAGTCTGAATACTTTTCTGATTTCATAGACTGTATCCGATATTCTAATATGAAAGCACTAGAAACTCAAATACATAGTTTCTGTAGAAATTCTTAAACATTTTAAGGTCAGATCTTGAGCAAACATAATTCCTTTCCAATCCCTGCCTCTCTGACCTTGTTTTGGCAATCTGACTTGATATGAAACATGTAAAAACAAAGCACAATGCCTTAAGTTCAGAAAAAGCTCAAAAGATTACATTGCACACAATTACATTATCGTCATTCCTTTTTATAGCTAAAATTTACTAGACACTTGTAGTCACAAGAAAGACATAAGATAGTTCTACCTGCCATGTCCCTGTCCCTAACTGAGGTCTGCAGTCCAACAAACATGTTCAGCTAATATTCATCTTTTTTTTTTTTTTTTTTTGGTTTTTCGAGACAAGGTTTCTCTGTGTAGCTTTGTAGACCAGGCTGGCCTTGAACTCAAAGAGATCCACCTGCCTCTGCCTCCCGAGTGCTGAGATTAAAGGCGTGTGCCACCACTGCCTGGCTAATATTAATTTTTTAGACAGAAGTTTCCTTTAGTTTTCAATGGTGTTTCCTGTTTACCAGTATATGATGTCATTTGCATTCCTTTATGTTTAACTTTTTGTAAAACACTGCTTATAAATGGATCTCTGGTTTGTGACTGAAAAAATATTTCTGCTATTTAACATGAATTATATGTGATTTTTTTTTACTTATGAAAATAATCAAATCATTTTATTTTGTTAAGAAACATCAATCTCAAAGGCAAAATCTATTTTATAACATTCAGTGTAATTCCAAGTATACTTCATATCTAAAATTTATAAATATAGTCTACTCAACACCCTTTCAAACAATTACTGTTATGACTGTCCTTTGCATATCTGGAACATTTGTTGAGAAAATATAATGAGAATAAGTCTCTCATTTTGTGTTTTCTGTACTGACAATTGACAAACATGTACAGATGAACACATACATGCATTGAGATTTAAATTAGAATGAGCTAAAACATTAATGCGAACATTATTGTGTTAATTAGGTACAAAGTACTATTGCAAATTTGCACATCAGTGATCTGAATGAAAATCACATTCCTTGATTCTGCTTTTGCTACCTTGAATTACACCTTGAATACCTTTAGACTAGAAAGTAGTCTTTTCCACACAGAGTGTGTATAAAGTGATTATAGAAAGATAATTTAGGGGTTGGAGAGATGGCTCAGTGGTTAAGAGCAGTGGCTACTCTTCTAGAGGTCCTGAGTTCAATTCCCAGCAACCACATCTTGGCTCAAAACTATCTATAATGAGATCTGGTGCCCTCTTCTGGCCTACAGGCATACATGCAGGCAGAACACAGTATACATAATAAATAAATCTTTAAAAAAAAGAAAGATAATTCGATTATTGTTCATATGTATAAGTAGCATATACATATAAATGTATATGATCTATAATAATCTCTTCAAGCAATTATTTGCTTGGTAATATGGTTAAATTAAAATATAATTCTTATCATCCTGGAGTAGTAATGAAACAATGGTGTAAAATGTAGAAAAATAATCACCAGAGAATGTAGTTCTAATTATCTTTTTCAAGATATTGGTTTCCTTTGAAATATCCAAAGAAGAAAATGTAATTAACATATCTTATCAACTGTATTATTGGAATTAGAAGATGAAGTATATAGTATCCAACTATTCTTAGGGATTTATTCTGCTCTATCAATGATTAAAGTAAAAAGAATTTATATTTCATTGCTATTGAATATAATGTTTGATGTAATCACTGATATAGACATCAAAATTCTAAAAATTGTAAATCTAATTCTTCCTATTTTTATAATTTTGAAACAAAATACTCCACTATGATATTTTCAGTGTACTTTTAAAATGTTCTGTTATAAAAAAAATATCTTTTTAAAAGTATGATCACTGAATTCTGGTATATTGCCTCTTTACAATGAACTTCGTTTTCCTGCAGCTCAAGGGTTCTTCAGATAATTCATGTTGCTGGGTTCAATCTTTTGTTTTTGAGTTTCCTACGTCTACATCAGATCTCAGTGGTTTTCAGTCCTGAGTGAGAATTTAGCCTTACTGATTATATCCTTATGATATGGACTCATCATCTCTGAACAATAGGTTCAACAAATTAACATTTTGAGGCTTATGTTTAAATGTGAAAGTGTAGATAGCCCATAGCAGCTTGTGTCCTTGGTTGTAGCTATAACAAAGATATAGACAAATTGGCAAAGAACACCCCAAATTTTAAAAAAATCAGCTCATAATAATCAATGTCATCATGATTATTCTTGTTATTGTTACTTCCAGCAATAAAGTAAAATGTTATTTATAAAAATATGTCCAGTCTACTTCAGAAAATTTAAGATTAAATTCATATACCTCCCTTAAATATGGGAGATAATTAGAATATACAAATTATTTTGTAATTACCCACATATTTTGAAATGACTAAGATAAAATATAATTTTATGCAATATGTTTACTAATAACTTTAAATACAAAAGAGTTAGAAAATGAGCACAAATACTAAAAAAGGTTATATATTCAGATTAAATATAAAAAGAAAATAGTTTTCAATGCAGTTTTTAATGACATAGAAATCTTATTAAGTATTGAGCTTATTAAATGAGTGAACTAGGAAAATGTGTAACTATGGACATTATTCACTATATTTGACTCTTAGTCATCCTTTCTGGTAAAATGTGCTATTTTCCAGTACAAGAGCATATATTAACTTCTTTTAAACTCATAGTCCAAAACTCATAATTATTAGATAGAAGAATGTGGTCTCATTCATTTTGACCTAACAGATTTGACAATTTTCTTTGTATTTTGACAAGAGAATCCAGTCCCAATTGGATTATTCTTTATTCATTCAGTTGCCTTCTTCCTAAAAATAATTTGCAAAGATGAAAAGCAGAGCACCACTTCATTATCTCCAGCCTGACACTCCTGATCCCACTTGTCCTTTTCTCTAATGCCGCTGATTTAATATGCAGAACAACTTCTCAAAAGACAATTGATTCCTATGCCTACTAAGGCACTTTCTGCTATATGCTTTGCATTTGAAAATGCCCAACTCTAAAACTGTGCATAATTTTAACAGAGACCTCTGACACACACAGAGGCATAGGATACAGTCCAGAAACACCGATTGAACTTTTTCATAAGACAAAAATGTTTGAACTATCAATGTTAGAATCATTCTCTGATTTCACTCAGGTCCTTAGTATCAAATAATAAAAGAATGCAAAAATACTGGCAACTGAGAAACGCCAAGATGTCTTATTAGTTCTGAGTAAGTAGTTCCCCAAGAGATTGGAAATAGAAGTTTATGAGTACCTGCTACTGGAGAAACATAATTATTAAGTAGAAGAATATGGTAGCAGTAGTAGCATTTTTATCTATCAGCATTGGCATTTTGGTGTTGCTACATTTTGACAAGAGATTCAAGTCCCATGTGCTAGGAGCTCACATGCACACTACTCTATTTACAGCAGAGGATGCTAACAGGGAAAGCTTCATTATGGCCACTATCATATATAGAGTATGAAATTCTCAAGGAATTAATAAAGAAAGTTTTTTTTAATGGAACAATGTTTATGAATATTGAAAATGTCTTCTAATTTTGTCAAACAAACATAAAATATAAGATTTCACCCTCAGGAGACATGATGTGTCTATTAATTTCTTTACCAATTAAATATGCTCTCCAAGATATTTTATGTTAAACACTTAGAAAAGATAATCATCTTACATTATTAAGAATTTGTCTACTGACAAGAGTAGGCAAAAGAATCAGAGAAATCTCCATTCCCACTGATAGGAATCCCACAAAAAAAAAATAAAACAACCAAGATAAACACCAATGACATACATGTAGAGGACCAAGAACAAATCTAGGCAGGCTCCATAACTACTACTTCAGTCCCTGGGAGCCCCTATGATTCCTGCTTAGTTGATTCCGTGGGCTTAACAACAATGGTACAGGCAGTAAGATTAACAATTAATCATAAATGTTGTATAATATTAAATCAATGTATAGTAATAATAATAATAATAATAATAATAATAATGGGACTTCATGAAACAGAAAAGCTTTTGTAAGGCAAGTTTTTCTTGGTTTAAATGGCAAAATGTGAGATTATCTTGAAGTTATTTTTGTAATTTTTTTGAAGATTTTATACATCAACATGTAACTCCCATTTACTCCTTTGTCTCCTTCCTCAATTTCATCCACTATTGACTGTTGAACTCATTTTATTACCACTAACTCTTCATATGTGCTTCACATTTTAATGCATATTGTATTTTATAACATTTGAATGACTTCTTGCAGTACAGCAAAGAAGAAATATATGATAACATGAAAACCTAGAGTGCAGCAGATAACACATAAAAACAGAAAGCACTATATTATTTTAAATTTTGTGGTTTTGCATAATATAAAAAGTTTCTCAAAATAGTTCTCTCACCATGGAATCCAAAATCTCTAAGAGAGGAAGCTAAGTACAATTTTTCTCATGTAATAAATCTATAAGAACACTACATTTTTGGCACTTAGTGGTTGATATATATTTATCTGATTATTTTTATTAAACTTAAATATGCTTGCATTTGTCAGTGTACATTAATGTTTCTTCATATCTGTATATTTTATAAACCTATTGATAATTTTATAGATTTCCAAAATATGTCATGGAAGATTTTAATAAATTAAAATAATGTTATAGGTTATCTATGGTGATATTTTCTTTTGTATTAAAATGTTATATGTTAATAAATAAAGTTGCCTAGGGGTCAGAGCTATTAGCAAGCCATAGCCAGAGTAGTGATGAGGCAGTTAGGCAGTTGGGTTTACAACCAATGAGAAGGCAGAACAGAATTCTATAAGAGGACAACCCCCCTTTTGAGCTGAGAGTCGTTGTTTCAGGGAGAGACTAGCTAACTGAAAGCGATTAAGGCTCTTAGCTCTGACCTCTTTGGCTTTTCTCTTTACTTGGATAGTGTGTTTCTTTTTTGTTTATAAGTTACAACTACAGTTATCATGGAAGTTAAATTATATTTGTATAGAATGTCAAAGGTTTATATTCTTTAATGATCATCTGTATATTTAAGAAACAAAAGAATCATATCAATATTATAAAATATATCATAATTTAAAAACTACATAATATATTACATAATATGTTTTAAGAAGTTATTACCAATTATATTTAATACAGTTGTATGACAACTAACAGCAAGGGACATTGTAAAAGAATAAATTGACTAGCTAATTTATAAAACTCATAATTTTGCTGTTAAAACTGATACTGAAGAAAATATATTTGATAAATGGGAGACTATAATATTTAGAGAGAAAGTATAGAGAATAGTTTGTGGTTTTTATTTGTTTTATTGAGAAGGAGTCTTGTGGAGTCAAGGTTTGTCTAAAATACAATATGTATCCAAGGAATTCTGTGAATTCTTAATTTCTGCTTTATCCCCAAAGTGCTAGAAACAAAGGCAGGAACCTCCATGAATGATGTGAATATGGTTTTTTAATGTACATATAGAATTCATTACCATTATTATTATTAATAAATTTCATAAAATGAAGTATGATATTCCACATAAAAAGGACACTAATATCAATTATAAATATCATACTGTAAAAAAAAACTATCTAGTTAGTGTGGTGGTTTGAAAGAAATGGCCCTCAAAGGAGGTATTACTATTAGGTAGTATGGCCTTGTGGCAAGAAGTGTGCCATTATGGAGGTGGGCTTTGAGGTCTCATACATGTTCAAGTCATGTCCAGTACCTCAGATCTTTTCCTGTGGCCTGTGAATCTCAGCTATTTCTCCAGCACCATGTCTGCCTGCATGCCACCAGGTCACACAATAATGATAATGAACTAAATCTCTGAAAATGTAAACCACAGAATTAAATGTTTTTACTTTATAAGAGTTGCCATTGTTATGTTGTCTCTTCACAGCGATAGAAAGCCTAACTAAAAACGTTAATCATCATATCATATATTTTTATAATATATAATTACGTAATAAATATTTCATATAATTTATAGATAAATTATTCTATAATTTACTCTCTTTTATAAGTAGGATATCAGACAAGATAGGGCACATTCAAAGTGATATGGTTGTGAATAGGACAAAATTACAACCTACAAAATGGGAAAAGATTTTTACCAACTCCACATCTACCAGAGGGCTAATATCAAAAATATATAACAAACTCAAGAAACTAGATATCAACACTAAATAATCCAGCTAAAAATGGGGTACAGATATAAACATAGAATTTGCAAGAGGAATTTCAAATGACTGAGAAACACTTAAAAGTAATGTTCGACATCTTTAGCTATCAGGGAAATGCAAATCAAAATGACCTTGAAATTCCATCTTATACCTGTCAGAATGCTTAAGATCAATAACACAAGTGACAGCTCATGCTGTTGAAGACATAGAGTAAAGGAAGATAAGGTTCAAACCTAGAGTCTGCCTGAGGGCCTAGCAACAGGTGGTATCAGAGGTCCTGAGCGAGCCTAGCCAATGAAGGCAACCATATAATGTCACTGGATCAGGTTGCAGCCTGAGTGCTGGGACAGGGGCGTATAAGACTTTCCCCTTTACTGAATAAATGAGTCTGCTGTTTGCCTTTTACCTGACTTCCAGCATCTGTGCTGTTGATTCTGAACATTCTCACCCCCTTCCCCAAGGGAGCCTTTAGGATGCAGCAACATCTGGTGCCCAACATGGGGCTTCTGGCATGGGTTTTTGAGCTCACCTGGTTCAGGGTCCTATTATTTTGTTGTAGCTGTAATTTTGGGGTTTTAATTTTTGTCTGTTTTTGCAAACATAACCATACCATAAACGGCAATGGCAAACAGTCCTGGTAACAGTTCTCATCATCTTCCTCCCACTGGAGGCACTGGACAGCTCCCCCAAGACAATGTGTTTCAATGAGAAGGCCCCTCAATGTTGTATGCTTTTGGTCGCTTCAGCAGGTAAGCACTGGAATCCCCCTTTCTTTCCTTCTTTTGTGTTGTCTGTCATGTTTGTCTGTGCATCCCATTAGAAAGGCATATTTTTTTCTGTTTTGGTTCATCCAGTGCCTCCACATAAGGGCTGACCCCCCGGGGAAGTGGAATCAAGACTCAGCTCCTGAATGCCATCCCTCATTTGGAGATACCATTTGGGCATACAGCTGTGACTTAATCACACACACACACACACACACACACACACACACACACGTCCCCCACTAAGCACAAGACATAAAGGTCTGACACAAATTTCCACCCCCATTGACTGTCATCTTCTCTGACTGTTGCTTACTTGCTGTCTCATTTTACGAGATGGGTAACCTCTTCATCACCTCCTCCCCTTCCATGTCTGACCTCTCTATGGCATCTGATGATGAAGAGGCAGACAAATCAGGCTTTGCAAAATCTATCAAGGAGAACACAGTCACCATTAAGACCTCATGCACTGATTCCTTGTCAGCCCCACTCCTGCCATGAGATGCTAAACCTTTGTTGTGTTGCCCGTGGGGTGATGTGTCTCAATATCCACCTGCTCCTGAAGGTGGAAATTCCCTCAGGCTGAGTTATGCTCCTCATCCCCCACAGCCTTCCCCCACCCCACCCCTCACCCCCATCTTGGGCCTCAAAGGTCAGCAGAAGCCTTCCTGATCAACCTGGGACAAAATACCACTAACTATCCCTGGATTCCCCCCATAGCTGAACTCTCCCTTATCTTGCTAATGTGTTGGGCCCAGATTCATCTCATTTTGAATAATTCCTCACACAATAGGCAATGCAACTATAGACTTACTTTGTTGGTATAGTCTGCTCAAAGCTGTGCTGGGGCTGTCCACCTTCCTTAGCTGGAAATTGGCTTATGATGATCAAGCAAAAGCTCAAGCACAAATGAACCTCTTAATTAACACTCCAGTGATCAGGCCTACTACCAACAGGTTTCTGACCTGGCCTTCCAGGCTCTTAAGAGGCATGCACTCTGAAAGACCCTTCAATTTCCTTCCTCAATCTTATTCAACAGCCAGGGGAACTTTTTACAGATTGTCTCACACATGTCAATGAGGCAGTGGAGTGGAGAGGAGACCCAGGCCCCACTAGGGAAATGTTAATCGAACAATTGGTTTGGGGAGGGTCTGATGCCTCCACCTGCAATTTGGTCACAACGGTCGGCAATGAGAACACTCACAAGTGGGTACTAGACACAAGAGATCTTGACTCCAGTAATGGTCCTATTGCTGCCCTTACTGCTTCCCTGGATGCCCTTGATGCAGACAGGCAGTGTGCCAACAACTCACCCAAGGGAGCCACCAAGTACACAAATCTTTGTAGTGATGCAGCACACCAGGCCATTTGTGGCATGACTGCCCCTGGGCAAAGCCTAGTAACCAATGCCCCAGGTGCAATAAGGGATTTTATTGGGCAAAGATTGCAGATCACAGCCTGCAGAAGCACCAGGCCCCCTACTGAGCTGTGGGAGAGGGTATAATTATGTTTTTTCTCAGAGTGTCAATTGATTCCCCTGCTTCCCCTGTGATACTTACTACCAACTCTTCCCTAGGCCTGCTCTTTATGGACCTGGTACTGACCATCAAAAAATTAGAAGGCACTTGGTCTTTGAAGGAAGCCCTTTGCTTTATCACCCCATCTTTTCTTTCTTTTTTCCCTGCCTAAGAAATACAACTAGTAAGAGACATGTTCCTACTGACCTGTGATCCATGCCTCCATTCAATTTGCCTCACCCCCTTAATTACTCTATTCTACTCCAGGAGCAAATATCTAGTCTCAGTATGACCAGGCTCCTGGTGATGTCATTGGAGACAGATTTTTTTAACTAAGGTCTGGGACAACTTTAAAAGGCTATATGACCCCTCCTGGATGCTCACATATGCTTTGATTGGTGGGTGATACTGTTAATCCTTATTCTCTTTATATGCCTCCTGTAGCACATCTGACAGCAATGGGCAGTGACTAAGGTGACTCTTCAGGTTTTAATGACTCTTAGATATTCTGCTCATAGCCCTCCACAGGAGGTTATGCATGCCTGGTTCTCTAAAATTCAAAAGGCTATTGCCTAATCCTCTCCACCTGGGAGGCTCTCCAGGAATGGATGTTCTTCAAAGGCTGGTAGTCAATTTCGGGTAAGAGCTTGTTAGGCAAGCCAGCCTAAGACAGGCACAATCCAGTTGCTGAGCACTCCTGAGGTGGGGTCCACAAGGCCTGAACAAAGAACTCTGATTCCTGCTGAGCATCCATATAATGAATAAAAAAGGGTGGATATGCAGGAAGATAAGGCTCAAACCAGATGCCAGGGCATGCATATAATGTACTTCCTTATGTCTTGGAGTCTGTCTGAGGGCCTAGCGGCAGGTACTGTCAGAGGTCCTGATCATGCCTAGCTAATGAGGGATGACCATGCAATGTCACTGGATCAAGACACAGCCTGGTTGCTGGGAGGAGGGTATATAAGGTTTTTCCAATTACTGAATAAATGAATTTGCTGTTTGCCTTTTACCTGACTCCTGGTGTTTGTGTCATTGATGCCATAACTTCCTACCCCTCCCCCGAGGGAGCCATTAGGACCCAGCAATAGTAGAGCTAGGGAAACACTCCTCCATTGCTGGTGGGAGTACAAACTTGTAGAGCCACTTTAGAAATCAATATGGTAGTTCTTTTAGAAATTGAGAAATTGATCTACCTCAAGGTCCAGTTATGCCACTCTTGGGTATATACCCAAATGACACACCATCCTACCACAAGGAACTTTGATCAACTATGTGTATTGTGTCTTTATTCACTAAAAAAAAAAGACACCATGAAAATTTCAAGCAAATGATTGCAATTGGAAAAACTCATCCTGAGTGAGGTGACCCAGACCCAGAAAAACAAATATGGTATGTATTCACTTATAAGTGGATATTAGTCATTAAGTAAATGATAATTAAGCTACAATCTACAGACCCAGAAAGGTAGGTAAAGAGGAGAACTATGGAAGGGAAGCATGGATCTCCCTGGGAAGGGGGAAAAATAAACTTTGCAAGTGAACTGAGGACAGGTGGGGATGGGAACAGAAGTCACCAGATGTGGGAAGAAATGAAGAAAAAGAGTAGGGGGAGTGATGACTAGAATTGGGAAACATTTCAGAGGCAATGTTGTAACCTAGTGCAGTGGAAATTCCCTGGAACCTATGAGAGTGACCATATTGAAGGCTCTTCATAATGAGTGATATAGAGTCTGAACTGGCCATCTTCTGTAACCAGGCAAGGCTTCCAGTGGTAGGACTTGAAACCAACCCAGTGACAAAACCTTCAACCTACAATTTATCCTGCCTATAAGATGTGCTGCATTATGGTGATGCAGAGCCTGTGGGAATGACCAACAAATGGCTAGTACAACCTGAGGCCTATGCCTCTAGAGAGAGTCAATACCCTACAGTATCTGGATCGCCAAGAACCAGAGGCTTCAAAGCCCTAGCATAGAACAAAACATGACTAGCAAACAAACACACCCAACAAAGCAAAACAATATGCAATGAAATGATTCCTAATGACACTTTGCTACACTCATAGATTTAAGCCTAGCCCAGTCATCATCAGAGAAGATTCATCTGGCAACTTAAGGAAACGGATGCAGAGACCAACAGGCAAACATTAGGCAAAGCTCAGGGAACCCTGAGGAAGAAGGGAAGGAAGGATTGTAGGTACCAGAGGAATCGAGGAAAACAGGAGAACAAGACCCACTACATCAGCTAAGCAGGGCTCATAGGGGCTCATCAATACTAAAGCAACAATCTCAGATTTTGTATGTGACTGAGCTAGGTCCTCTGCATATATGTTGTGGTTGTGTAGCTTAATGTTCTTGTGGGATTCCTAACAGTGGCAGTGGAGATGTCTCTGTCTCATTCACCTCCTCTTGGGACCCTTTTCCTACTACTGAGCTGCCTCATCAGGCCTTGACTTGAGGGTTTGTACCTAATCTTACTGTAACTTGTTATGCCACGTTTGACTGATATTCCTGTGAAGCCTGCTCTCTTCTGAAGAGAATGGAAGAGGTATGGATCTTGGGGATGGGTCGGGGAGAAAACTGTGAGGAGTTGGAGGGAAAATTGAGGTCAGGATATAATGTATGAGAGAAGAATACATTTTTAAAAAGCTTTAGGATGACAAATGATTACATCTGTCTATCAATTTAATCAGGACAAACATGGAAAAATTTTACACTGGAAAAAAGGAAAAAAAGTGGGATATAATTGAGATGTTTAGTTTTAATTGCTACCATGGCACAATCTAGAATTACCTGGGAAGAAAGTCTCAATAATAAATTGTCTAGATCAGGTTGACTTTTTACATATGTGAAATTATTATTATTTACCATCATTGTTATTATTGTTCTTGTTCTTGCTTTGAGACATGTTTTCTCTGTAAGCCCTGGGTACTCCTGGAGCTGATTCCGTAGACCAGGCTAGCCTGGAATTCACATAGATCCACCTGCCTCTGCCTCCTCAGTGCTGGGACTAAAGTCTTAGTCTATCACCAGGCCTGGCTACTTGAATTATTTTTATTATGTTGATTGAGTTAGGAAGACCCACCTACTGTAGGTAACACAATTCCCTACCCAGGGAATTATAAACTGTATAAGAGTAGAGAGAGTGAGCTGAACACGAGCATGCATTTATTACTCTCTCCTTCTGACTATGGGTGTAATATGACCAGATAGCTCATGTAGCTAGAGTTTTCCTGGTCTTGCCTGGCCCACAGTAAGGACAAATCTCTCTCACTTGCCAGTCCCACAGCCACTCAGACCCAACCAAGTAAACACACAGAGACTTACATTATTTATAAACTGTATGGCCGTGGCAGGCTTCTAGCTAGCTGTTCTTATATCTTAAATTAACCCATTTCTATTAATCTATAAGTTGCCACATGGCTTGTGGCTTACCAGTATCGTAACATCTTAACATCTTCTCATCGCGGCGGCTGGCAGCGTCTCTCTGCCTCAGCCTTCCACTTCCCAGAATTCTCCTCTCTGCTTGTCCTGCCTATACTTCCTGCCTAGCTACTGGCCAATCAGTGTTTTATTTATTAACCAATCAGAGCAACACTTTTAACACACGGAACATCCCACAGCAAGCTCAAGCTCCTGCTGCTGTGATTTTCCTATTTTTGCTGGACTGTAACTTGAAACTGTGAGCTAAATAAACCAGTCTTCATTAAAAATAAACAAACAAGCAAATAAATACATAAAGTAAGTAGGATGGGATATAATGCTACACTCTAATTTCAGCACCAAAATAATTTGAGGTAGTGATAAAAGTACACTTGCAGGTTTCAGAGAAATAGAGAAAGGTTAACACACGCACATTTATGCTTAGGGTTATAAATTTCTAGTGTGCAATTTCACACCATGGTGACTATAAATAGTAACAGTTTTAATTTATAGTAATTGCAAAAATTACAAGGAAGGATTTTGAATAGTTTAACCATAATGAATTGACATACACATTATACTTGGGTGTGAGGAGGATAGCCATGGCTCCACCTCAGGCCACTTGGCCTGGGTGGGCAGAAATCAACCATGAGTCTACCTAGTTGGGCACCATTATGGTGAATGAGTACATGATGGGGAAAGGGAAAGAGAGAGAGGTAGAATGGCTCCTGTGCTGGGGAGAGAATCAGATCTGAAGAGGTGAGGGCAGTGAGAAACAGGCTGATGTGGGTAGCCTGCTTGCCACCCTGGGCCATGGTGATATCCAGGCCTAAGCTGCTTCCAAGGGTCATGTATGGTTCATGGCTCTGATGCAGTGTGTAGTGATGTAGTGTAGCAAAAGCCAGAGGTCTTCAGCCAAACTGAAGACTCATTGCAATGATTACTTATAAGTAAAGATGTATGGACTAAAAGTATACTGTGTGACTCACTGGGCCACACTACAGCTTCCACACTGAGATTGTTTGTTTTGTTTCATTGTTCATTTGTTGATTTTTTTTTTAGTTTAGTCCCAGTGATCCATTAGGTGGGAAAGTAGGGCTGTCTTGGGCAGACCAGGTTACAGGGTTCTGGCACATGTCAGACTGCCAGGGGAGCCTATCCACATCAAAGTACTAAATGTTGTATTTTAAAAATGGGAGGAGAGGGACCTTGGTGGGTTGTCTTGTAGGGCCCCACTGTGGGTGGGAGATAGACATGCCATGCAGACCACATTCACATGGAGAGTTTTATTGGGGATAAGGGGGATAAGGGAACTGAAGGGAGAAGAGGAAGAAGAGAAAAAGTGACAGAAAGAGGGAAGAAAGGAGATTCAGACACAACCTCGTGGAGATACACAGAGAGAAAGAGAATGGGGCCCGCCCTTTTTAAGGGAACACAGCACATACACAGAGAGACCACCAGCAAAGAGTGCATGAAGCTATCAGGACCCTGAGCAGGCCAAAGTACCACCTGTGCACTGGTCAGGTCCCCAGGAGGCGGGTCTGAATGCGAACACGTATGAATATGGATGTTTTTATGCACCATAAATTAATAAACTACAAAATTAAGCCAATTAAACAGCATATGAATAAAGGTTGTGCACATGTGTACATGATACACACATTTATTTCCACATTCACACAATGAAATATCTGCAATGCTTTTATTGTAGACAATCCTTAAATAATCCTTCATAATCCCCCTACTAAACAGCTCAAAATTATAAAATATACATGGTGATAATTTTTTCATCAAAGTTTGATTTTCTTTCTACAATTGTGTTTCAATTGAAAAACATTTTCTTTTTAATCTATTAGAGGAAGTCTCATATTAAAATAAGGTTAATAGATGTGCAATAATACATATGAATAATAAACATTCATAGAGTTTTTAATTTCTTATATATTATTTGTAATATCAAAATTTTAAAATTGACTTTATAAACTTAACACACTAGTTCACAGATTAAAAAAGAATAATGTAAAAATAGACAAATTTTCATGATTTCACTCATATGTGGAACCTAAATTGTTGGTTTGAAATTTGGTTGTAGAATAAAGGTATGTTTATGTATGTAGCTATCTTTTTAGGCAAATTCATGTGAGGTTAATATCAAGAGTCTTCATGCATCACTGTTCACATCATTAACTAAAGGAAGGGCTCTGGATCAAAACCAGTGCTCTTCCATGGCTACTCTTACTGGCCACCTTGCTCCAGGGAACCCTTGTCTCCAGCTCCACATGCTGAAGCTTCATGAGTTCTGTTATGCACACCTACCATTACTTGAGTGCTGTCAATCAAATGTCTCAAGAGCTGACCTGTCTCTTCTCAGTGCCACAGAACTGAATATCTTTATCACAAACACAGCATGTTTCCTGAGATGTGCTTAATTTGCAGTAAAAATTCAATAGCATCAACAGGTATGGAAACAGCACATAGAACTCTTTCCAAAAACATTAGCAACTAGGAAGATTAAATACAATATGCATAACTTGTATCTTAAAAATTTATCAAGAAAATAATTAATTTAATACTAATAATTTTCATTAACTATTTTTAGATACATTTTATGTATATATATATTCACATATATATATTCCTAAGTACATAAATAAAACTTGTTCAGTCTGTTTATTACTTCTATGTATATTCTCAGGGCTGACCACTTGGTATTGGCTCACCAAGTGTCTTCCTTCTGGGGGAAGACCACTTCTCTCCCCCCTCAGCATTGCTTAGTTGCTTGTGCTACTTTTTGAGGCTTGAGGTCTCATTGGCATCCTGACATCTCTCCTTCAATGATCCTTAAGCATTAGATACAGAGGAAGCATTGCAGATGTATCCTTTGGTACAGAAAACTATAACCAATAAAAATGAATTGAGTTTTGAAAGTGGCAATTGTGATATTTATGAAAATATTTGTCAACTTCTATTTGAAACTGTGATGTTTTAAAACAAGAGAAAGAAAAGAAAACAGAAGAGAATGCAAAGCAAGGTGAAAGCCATAAAGTATATTCCATAAATGCATACAGTCATTTTAGATATTTGGAGAGAAATATGTACAACACACTCATCAGGACTAGTTTTCCTAACATTTAGTGATAAAGTACTGGATGCTCCACTAAGAAAGAGAATACACATTCAATGTAGGGCAGCTCTAGGCATTTCACACCATTTACAACTTGAATAAAGATAATATGGGCTTATCCAGGGGTATGTAGTATATGAAAATAAGAAAAAGCACACAAGGTCTTTAGCAACAAACTGATGGACTTTTTATTTGCTGAGTAGTTTCAGGCATAGACTACAATTACGTACATGGATTTTTTTTTGTAAAATACATGCAGCTATTCAATGTATAATATACAAAATATATAAATATCCATTTATTTGTATGTAATAATCCAGTCTCACAAAATGAATATGCATTAATCCTCACTAGAAAGGAATTAAATAAATAAATGGATGAATACATAAATAAGTAATAAAAGGTATATAAAGAAAACTGACAAAACTACATCAAGTTATTTCACACAGTTATTAAATCACTCTGGGAAATGTAGATTATTTTCACACATCTCTACCTCCATGGAGAAAGATCTTCTTACATTAATTTGCATTCTCAATATAGACCATAGGAAGGATAAAACAAATATAATTTTATTTTGGAGTGACTTAACAAACCCTACTGTACCCATATGATGAAAATTAATATCACCACTAAGAAGTCACATAATTATACAACATTCTGACACAATTTGATAAATACACCTATGATGTAGTACAAACCATAAGAAAAAGGATTAGAAAGCTCTGGTTTTGTGGATGTTTTTGGGTGAAGATATGGACTGGAGCAGGAGAGATAATGAAAAAATGTCAGAAAGTGCAGGAAGGAGAGAGTGTGGGGAGAGACAGTTGGAATTGTGTAGAATTGAGGGGTGGGTGGAAACTTGCTGGAGTTTATGAGGGTGACCCCAGTGAAGACTCCTAGTAATGGAGGATACTGAGCTTGAACTGACCATCTTTTGCAGCCACGTAAGGCTTCCAGTGGTGGGATTGGGTTATATTTATTTGAGTTGTTGGTCTAGTGGGTTCCCTGCAGCCCTTAAACAACCCAGGCTTGGAGTAGGACAGAGGGTTGCTCTCTGAAAGCTGAGACAGAGTCCCATTACATAGCACATCATAACAACTCACTTAAGGTAGAGAGATCAGAGATCAAAGATCGAGTTGGTGACTTCATGAAGTCTACATCCTACGTTCTAGTCTCTTTGGCATGAGAAGATACTCTGCAGGCTACCAAAAGATAAACCTAGATATCCATGTAGCCACAAAAAACCCTACCTACAATCTGTCCTGTCTGTTAGATGTGCTGGGGAAATGGTGGCACAGACATGTTTTAATTTGAGTCCCATGCCATAAGAAAAAGCTCAGGCCCTACAATGCCTAGGTGGCCAGGAACTTGAAACTAGATTGTCCAGAGACCTAGGGGAGAAACAAACACAAATGGCAAAAACAAAACAATACAAAACAAAGCCAAAAACCAATCAGCCTACCAACCAACCAACAGACAGATATTTGAATAAACTTGAGGTTGCCTGTGCCTCCCTTTATCCAGACTTGGATAGTACCATTGTGGGGTGAGACAATGGAAACAGCTCTTTGAGAGAAAGCAGAGCAATTATAACTACTGCATCTCCACCCCCAAGGATGCCATTCCCATCCACCAATTTGGCAATGTCACTGAAGTCATGTAAAACCAGGAAATAAGCTGAACCAGACACAAAATACCAAACCAAAAATACACTCTGGCAAGAACTATGCCTTTGACTGAAAAGTAGCCATATCATGGTGTGAGGAGAGGCCTCAGCACTTAGAGAAGATGTAATCAGCAAGCATCACAGAGAGGAGACTCTATTTAGCTATGAGGAGTCAAGGTACAAAGCAGGGCACCCCACAGGAAAGACTGCAGAACTCCTACAGAGAACTGAACTGTGTGCAAGAACCTAACCCAGCAGGGAAGACAGCCTGGACTTACTGATTTGGATTTACAAAGAGACTGTCCACAGCTCTGTTCCAGCCTGTAAAGTCAGCTTTAAAACACAACTCAGAGTATGAGGAAAAACATGGTCAGCTTAGCAAAGAAAATCACTGACTGGTGAAATTATGTATACTTTTACTGTTCTTTCATATTTATTATTAATTTTTATTTTGTTTTAGCTCTGACTTTTTCTTTAATGGGTCTTGTGACTACACTTCTTACCCTCCTGGTATTGTTCTGTTGCATTTTTTTCTCTATGACTTTTCATAATTCAAATTATATGCCTTCCCTGTTGTTATTATTTCCTCCCTTATCCATTTTCAAATTCAGTCCTCTTCTTAATGAATAATTTCAGCTTCAAAACAAATCTTTAAACTATATTTATCCTAATGGAATCCTGCTTCCTTAGTTATTGATTGTATTTGTGATGTGTCCTGATTTATTTATTTATTTATTTATTTATCTATTTATTTATTTATTTATTTATTTATTTTGTCAAACTGACACAAACTTAAGAGAAGAAGAAACTGAATTGTGCATAAACTGCCATCAGATTGCATGTAGGTTAGTGTGCTGAACATTTTCTTGATGAATTATTGATGTTGAAGTATCCAGCCCACTGGGGATGGTACTGGTCCTGGGCAGGTAGTTCTCAATTATGTAAGAAAGCAATCTGAGCAAGCCAGTATGCAGTGTTTGTCCATGGCCTCTGCTTCAGTTGTTGCCTCTAGGTTCCTGCCTTGTAATGACTTCCCTCACTGACAGAGTGTGACACAAAGGTTGTAAAATGATATAAAAATCTTTCCTACTTAAGATAGTTTTTTTTTCATGGCATTTATCACAGCAAAAGAAAATTAACATGGGATGTGACTGATGTACACAAGAGCTTTTTATGCATCTTAATAGTAGATCTCATGGAAAAACTATTCTGCCTGCTTTTACCTCAAACTGTGGGATTTATAAGCTCAAGAGAAGATCATAAAAAGAAACTTAAAATATCTTCTAAAATCAGGAATGAGGCCTGGCTATTCACTTTCTCTACTCTTAGACTATATAGGGATCACAATTTAGACTGATCATTAAGTCAAAAGAAGTAAATCAAACATAGAAGCAGTAAAGAAAGCATTCAATATTGTCACATAATTAAAGGATTCTAAAAAAAAAAAACTCTGATGTTTTTAGAATCAGAGGTGAGGATGTGGAGTAAGAGTGGAAGCTCAAACTTGAACAGTTTCAGACTAGAAATCAGTGTGGTGTTTCCTCAGGGAGATGGGAATCAATCTACCTCAGGATGCAGCATTACCACTCTTGGACATACATTCAAAGGATGTTTCTTCCTACCACAGAGACACTTCCTCTACCAGGTTCATTGCTGCTCTGTTAACATAGCCAGAAATTGTAAACATCCTACATGTCCCTCAACAGAAGAATAGATAAAGAAAATATAGAGCATTTACACAATGATGTATTACTCAGCTGTTAAAAAATGGAATCATAAAATGTGCAGACAAATGAATAGAACTAGAAAAAATTATCTTGAGTGTGGTATCCCATACTCAGAAAGACAAATATGGTATTTATTAGCTTATATGTAGATAATAACTGCTAATTCAGTGATAGGCAAGCAACAATCCATTGAACCACAGAGGTTAGGTATGGAGTAAGGGACTAGGGGATACAGATAGATCTCATCAGAAAAGGAAATAAAACTGATAGTTTATGGATGGATATGGGCAGGGTTCTTGAACTGGAAAATCAAGAGGGGAGAGAGAAAGAGAGAGATAAATGAGGGAGAGAATACAGGGAGAGATAGCTAAAAGTAAGGGCCATTTGAGGGGTAATATAGAAGCTTAATAGAGTAGAAGTTTCCTAAAGCATATAACATACATGAAAACAATCTAAATGAAATTGCTAAATGGTAGATAAGACAGAGTCCCAACCTGCCTTGTCTTATCATCAAATGAAGCTTTGAATACTAGTATTGGAGTTGTTGGCTAAAGGGGGCACGTGGGAATCCCCAAATAGCACAGATTCTTACCATGACTACAGGTTGCTCTTTACAAACTGATAGTAAGGTCCCATTGTTGAAGACAACACCTACAGGACTCTACATAGAGCCTTCATCCCATGTTCTAGTATCTTTGGTATAAGATGGTACCAGGCCTGCTACCAGAAGATAAATGTAAACACCAAGCCAGCCACAAACCCTTTGATCTACTATGGTGTCTTGCCTGGAAAATATACTAGAAAAATAGTGGCACAGATTTTATGGAAGTAACCAACCAATATCTGATTTGACTAAAATCCCAATCCACAAAATAAACCCATAATGACAGTGCTCATTCATAAGAACCAGAGACAAGATAACCCAAGTACATGGGGAAAAACCAAATGCCAAATAATATTGGTCTGAAAAAATAGTAATAAAATGATATTCTGATATACTCCTGGATCAGTTCCTTGCTCAGCCATCACCAGAGAAGCTTTATCCTCCAGCAGATGAGGACAAATACACAGACCCAAAGCCAATTTACAGAGAGTTGAGAGACCTTGGAACGAACATTCAGCCAAGTGGGGTATCTCTATCAAATCCTTACCCTCAGGGCTCAGGCAACTCCTCAGAAGTGCAGGCAGAAAGAATGTTAGAGCCAGAGGGGATGGAGGACACCAAATAAACAAGGCCCATTAAATTAGCATGACTAAAGCTCACACTGGGATCAAAGGCATGAGATCCTAAATGCTGGGATTAAAGGTGTGCACCACCAAGACCCGACCTCTATGGTTAACTAGTGCTAGCTCCACACTCTGATCTCCAGGCAAGCTTTATTTGTTAGAGCACAAACAAAATATGAAAACAGAAGGAAGAAGAGGTCTAAAGAGGGACAGAGACGAAAACAAAGGAGAGTAGTGGGGAAAGCAACAAAACTTTACATGATTTTTCTCATATACACAAGCTGTAAAGTCATATGAATATATAAATACATATATGTACCTGACAGTAAGGCCAACAGTATTTGGGATAAATAGGCTGTATAGGTGGTGGGGAAGACGGATGTGGAAAGATATGAAATGAAGTCAAGAGCATACTGCAATGATGTATATATTTAAAAAACTATTAATAAAACTAATTATTAAATATTCAAGAGAAAATAAACAAGCTATGACAGATTCTACACAAAATAAAAACTGCTTCTGCTACCCTATAGAGCACACACTAGATGTCCAGGTTCCAGTTCTTTCTGCTCCTCCCTGGTCTACCCTTGCCTCTCTGTGATAGTGATACTCTTCGGGACTTCTTTATGCTACCCATACACAAGTGGCCACTCAGTAAAGCTTGATGTGCACTAAAGATTTATTTTGGCTATTTCCTTTTCTTTTTCTCTTTCTTTTTCATTTTTTTCTTTTATTTTTGAGATTGTAATAAAAATACATCATTTCCTCTTCCCTTCCCTAACCCCTTTTCTTAATCACTTTGCGTTCTTTTAATTTCCCATATCTGCTTTTAAACGGCAGACATCTCCTCCACCTGTAAATGGGCATAATGATATCTAAATTAATGGGTTTTGTTTCATGACTGGATACTATTTCCACAAGCAGAAATAGAATTTGTGTGAATCAAAGTATTAAATAGCAGGGAACAATAGTTATTGTAATATAAGTTCTGTATTTAAAAATGAATGTGTCAAGTTTAAGATATTTCTACAGTATCTATTGTTGTATCATAAATATCATTACGAGACATACTAGAAATTTTAAGAGACTGACTTATTTAAAAATTATTATTATTATTATTATTATTATTAATGGAAATCTGTTTTACATTTGTAGAAATATGCATTGTCTTATTTTCTTCTACCATGTAGAAATACTTGCTAATTTATATCATCTTTTTCTCAAAAGACCTGATTCCTGCCATATTCTTTTCTAAGACTGCAGCAACGTCAGAATTTCAAGTTAACATTATTGAAATAAAATCTTATGCTTATCTCAAGCACATCAGAAAATCACTGTGGTAGAGCAGCTAGAAAGCTCCGGGCTTCACTAAGTAGATAGCATAATGGCTTGTGGAAATGCTCAACCACCAGTTGGGAGTGTGATGGAAGAGTTTAAAGAAGGAATTAATATATTAAAGTCACTTTCATCCTTGATTGATTTACACTGTGCAAATCCATTCATAATCTTACCAGGAGTTAAATCCCTGAATTACTCTCCCAAACGTAAGAATTTAGAGCATAGATCCTGACAAAACATTTACTTGATTTGAACACTTAAGAAAAACACGCTGTCATTTATATTTAATTAATTTTAATCTTTACAAAGAAAGGTTTCTTTTCTGTTCAGTTTCTGTAATTTACAGCCTCAACATCACTTAATCACTATAAGCAGCATGACAAAGCTTATTTAATAAATTCTACATGATCCCACAGCTAAATCTAAGGTGAATGCAATCATTTATATGAATTGTCTATGCTTTTACTTGAAATATACATATTCTGTTCAAACATTCAATTGAAGGAAACAAGGTAAGTACAACTCTTTACATTTGTTCTGATTACAACAGCAATACATTTTGAGGGACCCATGAGAAAATAGATATAAATACTGCAGCCTTTGCAATCTTAAGTGCTGGTTTGTATTTTAACCTAGAGTTCATAACTTTTGATTGTATAACAACTATTTTTGACTGAAGTAATGTTCCACTATATCCTGTAGGCATTAACATTTGAGGCATCCTGGACAGGTTCTAGCTGCCACTATGTCTATATTTGCCTGAGGGATCTCTGAAGCGAACTTAACTGAATGTTTTTAGAGCCAGGAGTTAATAACTGGAAGGGTATTTTAAATATATGTATTCAAATTTTCTATTTCTTGGACAAGATAAAAAATGTGCTCTAAATTTTTTTTCTCAGATTGCAGCCCAGGAAATCATATAACATTATTGTCTGAATTCTTGTTCTGATTTCAGTTTCTCACTGCCTGACAGGTGATTTTGAATCTTTAACATCAACAAAAAGTTGGATGCAGGATTGGGGATTTAGCTCAGTGGTAGAGTGCTTGCCTAGCAAGCACAAAACCCTGGGTTCTGTCCTCAGCTGAGGAAAAAAAAAAGTTGGATGCTACCAGAATCCAAACTTAAAATTTTCTTTCTTTTTTTTTTTTTTTTGAGACAGAATTTCTCTGTGTAGCTTCAGAGCCTCTCCTGGGACTCTCTCTGTAGACCAGACTGGCCTTGAACTCACAGAGATCTGCCTGTCTCTACCTCCCAAATGTTGGGATTAATGGCATGCACCACCATCGCCTGACCAAAATTTAAAATTTTCAATCAGCCTTTGCTAGCATTCTTACTTCTTGTAGGTGATTTTCTAAATTGTCTTATTAAATAAAAAACATAGAGTCAAATATAGGAGTGAAAGCCTTAGAAAGATCAGGGAAATAGGAAAAGCCACCAGCCAACCTTACCTCATCAACTCTGTAGCTTCCAAATGCCAGTTACTTTCTGTCTACCCAGACACATATGCCTTGCTGTTCTGCCATCTGTTCTCTGTCCAGCTACATCACTTCCTCTTCCTACACAGCTCTGTCACTTTCTGTCTGTCTTTACAGACCTCCAGACCTCCATGGTTAATGAGTGTTGGAATTAAGGCGTTTGTCACCATGCCTGGCTCTGTTTCCAGTGTGGTCTTGAATACACAGAGCTCCTGCCTGCTAAGTGAAAGGATTCAGGGCATGTGCTACCACTGCCTGACCTCTTTGTTTACTTATAATGGTTGGCCTTTTTCCTCTGATCTCCAGGTAAGCTTTATTTATTAAGTCACAAATAAAATATCACAACTTCTAAATTGATAAATTATCAATTTTCTTATATTTATTGTCAAACAAATTATCCACTTACAATGTAGTTGAAAGAGATGTCTCCACCCTTCATTTCTCTAAATATTATGCTTAATTTAATATAATATATTTCCTGACTTCACATTCCATAAAAATTTCTTTGTAGCATTTCTTAATGAGGTTCTTCTTCCTGATTACTCTTCAAGACACTCCAGCCTAAACACAAGGTATAGTCCTGCAGAACACTAGTGAGGTCCTTGCCTAAGCAATTTGTTTTCAAACCCAAGGGTCATACCTTAATATCCACAAATTGCTGTATTTCAGTGGAAATTGAAATTATTGAGCGCATATTATACCTTGTCAATCACATTTCTGTATTTTTGTGTCTCTGAAGTATGTGAAACTCCTGTCTTACTTTGATAGTTTATTCTGCTATATACTTTTGCACAATATCCTTTAACTTTGTTTTACCTTATATCAGCATATGATGCAAAGTTTACCACCAGCCTCAAGATTTTAGTCATACATTAATATAACTTTTCTTTGGACTTCCAAATTCTAATGTATTAAAAATATTGATTATAACACATTATATCTTTGCTGCCTCTAAGCTTTTCAACATCTTATTTCACATCAGTTTATTGAATAACCTATCTTCAACTTATATTACAATTAAGAAATTCTCAACTCATATCTGACTACCAGTCACTGAGGAATTCAAGGAGAATTTCTTCTCTCTTCTTCTCTTCTCTTTTTCTCCTCTTCCTTTTCTCTCCACCATCTCTCCCCTTCCTCCTCCCCCTCTCTCTCTCTTCCCAAAGACCAGGTGTATTCGTGATACAATTTCAGTTTCAGTAAGTTCTGTCAGTACCTGAATTGCCCTTGATTTCAGATATCTTCTTCTACTATTTTTAATCTCTGGGTTATAATGTCACCATATTTAGTTAGGGTCATGTCAGGTATTGAATTTTCTATAAGACAGATAGAAACAAATCATATTAAAAATAAAATTATTTGTGAAAAATATGTGCTACTTTGTAATGAAAAGACAACTCACAATAAATAAGTTGTTAAAGACACACATTCTAAAAACTTCACTCAACCTGGAAAACACACTATTATTGTTCATCTGTTGCTTGAATAATTTTACCATTTTATTCTTCTTCATGACTGTTGACATTCTATTTGTGTCAGCATATCACAACAGTTTCATAAGGCAATTTGAGAAATTGAGGGTAGACATAAAATCCACCCTCATTTATACAGTGATTGCTCTTTATTATGTATTGTGCCACATGTGATATGAGAGAGTTCTACAAATATATTCTTTTGAGGCTCACAAACACACACGTTTCTAAAACTTTAATCCCAGGTTTGACAGTCAAAAGAGGAACATGAGTATATTCTGTGTATATACTAAGTTTATTCTGCAATATCAGTTTCTAGTGGTGATAACTTACATTGCATGCAGTCTTCATTGAGATTAAACCAGTCCTTATAATTTCATACTTTCTGTGATTAAGAAAGATAATTACACCAATTTACTCCACTTGGGTCATTTCAAATATGCTTCCATTCCAGGCTTCATGTTTCACACTGAAGTGTCAGAGCATGCATAATTTTCAAAATTAAAAAAAATAACACGCAGGTGTTGATATTAGACACATGGTTTCTTAAAAGGTTTTCACTAATGACCCCTTATCAAAAAGACATGATTATATGATCATTTGAATATACACATGAGACATATAGATAAAACATTCACCTTTAATAAATCATAGTTGATTTATTAAACTTGATTTAAAAATAATATTTTCATATAAATCTAACTTTACCATGCATCCACAATGAAATCAAGTGAGTGTCCTTACCAGGTGCCTGAGTTTATTAATATTTATATGAAAATCATACTGACAGATGACAATATTCTTATTGGAGAATAAAGAATACATAGCATATTTAATACCATTCAGAGTTGTTTAATATTTTCAATTAAAAATTCTAAATTCTGTGAACATTTCTTTCCATGTATACCACAAATTGTAAGAAGAATGTCTCAAAGGATTTCACTGTCTCAGATGTTCTTCCAGAACACCGAAGAAGTTTCCAGTACCCACATTGGGAGTCTTAGAGCCTCCAGTAAGTTCCAAGAGTTCTTTCTGGACTTTCACATTCCAAAGACACCGGAACACATTGCTAGATGCACCAACCAACAAATACAAATAAATTAAATCTTATAATAATTTTAAAATGTATGAATCACCCAACTATCTTTGACTGCAATAAAGGTATATTTGAGTACATTAATGGAAAGATATCAAGAATTCTAAGTAATTGCACATTAATTAGCAATCATGACTACATGGGTGAAAGAAAATGTTTAAAATAAAGTCAGGGAACATTTTTATTGAGTGGAAGGGGACCTGAAAAAGAAATAAAGAGTACTTTATTAAAATTATTATGCAAACACTGGGTGGTGGTGGCACACGCATTTAATCCCAGTACTTGGGAGGCAGAGCCAGTCCAATCTCTGTGAGTTTGACGCCAGCCTGGTCTACAGAGCGACATCTAGGACAGGCACCCAAACTACACAGAGAAACCCTGTCTTGAAAAAACCAAAAAAAGAAATTATTATACAAACAAATTAAACATAGGGGGTTCTAGTAAAAATAATTTTAGTGTACTATCTAAAATTACAATTGTGAACAATAAAGAAATGTATGTTTTTAAGGAAGAGAGGACAAGTTTAACCCAAATAGAGGACATATGAGAATAATAAGATAAGGAATAAATAAAATATGAAATAAAGAGCCATTACAAAACAAATCGAATATGAAAATGTAGATAATATGGAAAATTTCTAAACCCACTGAATGGTGACTGAAAAACTCAGAATACAAAAATTATCAATAAATAAAATGGAAATAACTGTCTACAGTCCACAACTATTAAATAAAAAATTTATAAATCATGTCTATAATTGTAACTTTGTCAGTAAAATGGGAGGTGTACAACGTAAGCTCACTATTTTATACAGTTTTCAGAAGCCAAAGAATACAAGAATGGAATGAAGCAAATAATTTGATATTTAATTTAGTTAGCAGTATGCTAAAATGATATGTCTATAGTCATCTGGACAAGAATACTATATTTTGTTGCAAAATACATTTTAAAATGTATACAATAGCAGAATTTCTTTCATCTAAGGAGCATAAGTGAAGTTTAAGAAATATAAGCAGGTAACAAGCTTCTGTTTATTTCCCTCTCAAGAAAACAGTTTCAATGACTATAATGTCGGAGGTATTGGGATGGGCAGTAGCTACCCACGGGTACTGCCTGCCTATAGTATGCTTTCAATTAGAAAAATATTTTTAAGATTCTCATGATGAAAATTTATGAAAATACTACAAGAGAAGGACAAACTAATGATTAATAAAAATTAGTTCATAAAGTTTGAACACATTTTGTAACATAATTATTAGTAACTAAAGAACTGAGAGTAAATCAGGTAAGCTTTTTTAGAAAGCCATATGTAAACCCAATATTATTAAATAATTATGAAATATCTCAGAATAGATAAATTGTACTTGTAAATAACATTCTTAAATAGTTTGCAATTAAATTTGCTGCTTTCCACTTGTCTTGGGGACATCAACTTCAGTGAACAGAAAATTACTTTGATAATGAGAACACTAACATCTCTTGATATATTTTACTTTCTCAAAAAGTAGGCTATCTGGGAGGAGGAGACCAGACCTGCCTGGGCTGAGTCCACCAGGTTGATCTCAATCCTCGGGGGAGTCTTTGCCCTGGAGGAGATGGAAATGGGGGGTGGGCCGGGGAGAGGGGGGGGGGGGGGCGGAGGGGTAATGGGGGGATCTATGACTGATATGTAAAGTTGAATTATATTGTAAAATAAAATAAATTAAATTAAAAAAATGAAAAAAAGTAGGCTATCTCCAAATATAAAAGGTAAGAAGAATAGCAAAATTATCAAATGTTTAATAATGAATATTTTAAAGAATTAATAACAATTGCAAATTTTTGCCTTTTTACTAGGCTGAAAATCACTATACTTACCTCAGAACTAAGCTCATCAGATTTTACAGCATTTCCTTGAGTACAAAACGATTAATAAGCCTATTCCACATCTGAAAGGGCTTGATTGTTAAAAAGCACTAATCAGTGATTCTTTGAAAGTAATACAGCAAGCATTTTGTATAAAGTTGTTAAGACACTGAATCTCATTTACGATTAAGTCCAATCACACACACACACACACGACATAAACATGACAAACTAAATAAATTTCAGTTGCTGAAAGACCAACAATTGCTACTCTAATTTCAAATAATTATTTCTTTAATACTGAGAATTTTTTTATTTCATAATTAATTTAATTTTCCATATCAGCCACGGATTCCCATGTCTGCCCTCCTCCCACCCCCTAGCCTTCCCCCCCAATACACTCCCCATTCCCACCTCCTCCAAGGCAAGGTCTCCCTTGGGGATTCAGCTCGGCCTGGTAGATTGGGTTGAGGTAGGTCCAGTTCCCTCCTCCCTACACCAAGGCTGAGCAAAATGTCTCAGCTTAGGCCCTAGGTTCCAGAAAGCCAGCTCATGCACTAAGAATAGGTCCCAGTCCCACTGCCTGGGGGCCTCCTAAACAAGTCAAGCTAATCGACTGTCTCACTTATCCAGAGGGCCTGATCCAGTTCCATGGGGGCTCCTCGGCTATTGGTTCGTAGTTCATGTGTTTCCAATAGTTTGGCTATTTGTCCCTGTGCTTTTTCCAATCATGGTCTCAATATCTCTTGCTCATATAATCCCTCTTCTCTCTCGCTGATTGGACTCCTGGAGCTCCACCTGTGGCTCGGCGGTGGATCTCTGCATCTGCTTCCTTCAGTCACTGGATGAGAGGACTATCATGACAGGGTGTTCAGCCATCCGATCACCAGAGTAGGTCAGTTTGGGCTTTCTCTCCACCATTGTCAGTGAGAATTCTTTTAAAACCTGAATTTTGTGGTAGCTTTCTGGGTGATAAATATATTAAGTGTCAAATTCTACAGCCACGCTAAGGTATTTCAGTCTTAAAGTTCAGTGATTGCCCCACCATCGTGTAATTACCTGCTCTGGGAATGAAAAGAGGAAATAATAACATCATTATATGTCTCTTATTAGGAACTTGGGGTATTTTGACAAAACTTGTACATTTCAAGCTTGGGGTTCAAAATCTCATGGTGTAGAAGAACAAGCTGCATGTTGACAGTACTGCCCTGAAGTACTGTGCTTTAGTACATTGATGCCTGCATTTATTTAAATTTTTGTCCCATTAAATATGTTTCCAAAATTACTTCAAGTTTATTCTTTTTTGTTTTCAAGACTGAGTCTCCCTATGTAGCTCTGACTGTCCTGGACCTCATAACATAGGTAGACCAGGTTGGTCTCGAACACATAGGGATTTCCTGCCTCTGCCACCTGAGTCCTTGGATTAAATATGTGCACCACTGTGCTATGCTAGGACCTGTTCTTAAATGTGGCGCTAAAGCCTTTCTTGTGAGGTCTCTGAAGTATGGTACTTAAATTCAAATATGTTAAAATTTCTGTAATTGTTTCTTTCCCAATTATTTGAAAAACTGCTTCTCATACAAATGCATATCATTTGTAAATATTTATTTAAAACCATTCATATCATGAATGCAGAAGTAAGTTCTGAAATTGATGACAATAAAATAATTTTCACACATAGTTGAGATACAGACTTGTTAATATCTGGCCATAAAACAGAGTTTAAATAGGACAAAAATTTATAAATTATAATCTTTACAAGACAGAGCTCTGCTTTACAAAACACAGAAAAATGACATCTGTTAAAAATAGTTTGAAATGTTTTTAAAGTTAGAAGACATGGTATATTAAATACTGGGTGGAACTTCATTATTTACTGTAGACTGCTTACAGGATTTTAGGCTCACAGAAAAATTAGAAGAAAATATAGTTCCCATACCACTCTAACTCTCCCGAATTCTCAGATACCTCTGATATCCATATTTTCTCTATAATGTTGTATTTGTTGTAATTAATGAATCTACATCTGCACAGAATTTCCATTATCACACAGCTGCCAGGGAAATACTGCTACTGTATCTCCATTACAGTTTTGTGAAAAATAGTTTCATTGACCTGAAAGCATTCTGATTATCTATTCAGTCCTCTACTCAGGGGCTAGTAAGTACTGTTTGTGCACTAAATAGCGTCTATATTTTTGCCTTTTTCTGAATGTAATGAGGCTTTGAAATCTTCTGGTATGGTTCATGGTCTGTTTAGACTGGCTTACTAATGTAGAAATATGATGAAAGTTGCTCCATAATCCGTCGTTTATGGATAGTCCATTTCTTTTCAATTCTAAATAATATTTCATTAGGTGGATATACCATGTTTACTTATCCATTCATCTATTAAAGAACATCCTGATTGATGTTGTGGACCTTGATAATCCTCAAAATTCTGTCATACCATGCAATAACAATTAGCTTTTGGTTTGGTTTTATATGGGAGTGTTTGGAGAGGGAAAGAGAAGAGAGAAATGTTCAAATAAAATTATAATTAAAAAACAATAAAATTATATGCAAAAAAGAAAAAAGTTATCATGATGGAAGCATCCATGAATAGATTTTTGAATGGACTTAAGTTTTTAAAGTCATTTAAGTAAGATTAGGATTCACAATTTAAGAATTACATATTAAATTTATGTAAATGTTAGTTTGTCTATAAAGAAATATATTTATTGTTTAAAAACAATGGATTTTCACCTTGTCTTTGGGATATATGATATATGTGATTTCTCTTGTGTTTCCATCCTCACTATTATGTGGGGTTATCACTGTGTAGCATATTGGTTTTTCAAAGATAATTCTAGCATAATGTTTTGACTTTCAGTTTCATACTGTGCTGGGGAAATGTTCATTGTATTTGCTATGGAAATTTTCTTTAATTAGTAATGTGATTCAATATTTTGTTTATTTTCATCATGTCATTTTATTCTAAATGTTAGCATATGTTACATAAGAATGTTATGCAAATAATTTCACAAATTTTCTTAATTCATAGATTGTTTCCTCATACTTATAACACCTTTGTTTTGAACAGACACTTAAATTTTAATGAAGCACAGTTTATCAATCCACTGTTTCTTTTTTGGGTTAGACATTTATCTTGTCTTGAAGTCATACTCATTGTTCACTTGTGTAACTATTTAAAATTGTTAAAATATTTGTGTAGGTTTGAAAGAAAATTGCCCCCAAAGTGAGTGCCCCCATTAGAAGATGTAGCCTTGTTGGAGGAGGTGTGTTCTTGTTGGAGGAAGTGTGTCACTCTGGAGTCAGGCTTTGAGGACTCCAAGATGCTGCTCAAGATGCTGCCCACTGTCTCAGATCACTTCTTGTTGTCTGTAGGATCAAGATGTAGCAGTTCCCTCTTTAGCACCATGTCTACCTGCACATTGCCATTGCCATGTCGCCCCATGGTGATAGTAAACTAAACCTCTGAAACTGTAAGCTTGAACTCCAATTAAATATTTTCTTTCACAAGAGTTGCATGGTCATGGTGATTCATCACAGCAACAGAAACCCTAAGTCATGGTATGATATATTTAGAAGTATATTTCCCTAATTTTTGTGAAATATATGTGTGTGTCTACATTTATAAATTTTTATGTGAATGTCTAGTTTTAAGGTAGCTGATTGGTGTAAATTAAATGAATTCTATATTGTGTTGTCTTTGCTTCCTTATAAAAACTCAAGTTGTTTTTCATTTCTTCTCTCTCTATTTTATCTAATAATATATATTCAATATGTTGCTTCAATACTGTGGTACCCTATAAGATCAAATAATATTCATTTTTCTTCACATTGTATATATACACTTATAAATAATAGTGAAAATGCAACATTTCAAAGATATAAGTACAGTGGTAATTAATAGTAGCAGTGCTAGAATATCCTACAAAAGTATTATAATGTCTAAACTGAGATTTTAAAATCATGAATACAAAGGAGTTATTGTTCATACTGTCACTATATTAATTCTGAAGCTACATAAATACATCAACATAAATAAGTAGCCAGTAGATACACTGTTTAAATGATAATTTTTCTAAAAATCCTATAAAATAGCTTCATTTATTTTTCATAAAATGGGAGAAAAAGAACCCCACCAAATATATTTTATTTGAATATATCATAATAACATTAATTGTATTTAAAAATTAAAAAGAAAATAGCTCAATTTTATTTATTTGTTTGTTTGTTTATTTTGTGTGTGGGCTGTGTGTCTGTGTGTGTCCGAGCATCTGTACCTATGACTGTGTGTATCTGTATGTGTGAGTTATGTCTGTTTCTCCACAGCACACATGTGGAGATTAGAAGACAGCTTGCTGGTTTGGTTTAGTTTACTCCTTCCACCATATGCTTCATTCAGATGGAATCAAGCTGTCAGTTTGAGTAGCTGGTGGCTTTACCCACCAAGACATATTGCTGGTCTGCTATTATATTATGATTTTGATTTTTTTCTTCTTATACTTTGTGTGTGTTGTTGTTATAAGTATATATATGAATTTCTCCTGCATTTTTTCAGTTAGTTTTTTTTTTGCCTGACTGCTTTCTAAAGAGCCACATAGGATGTGTGGAAATGGATGTGTGGGGAGATGAGGAGGACTTGGAGAGAGACAAGGGAGAGTAACCATGACAGAGTATAATATATGAAAATATTTTCAATAAAAATGAAAACTTAAAATATAACATTTAAATATTTACTTTGATTATCCTGAAAGCATTGCTTTTTGTGTACCCAGCATTATAATCACATCTTATTCATAAAAATTATTTTTGGAAACCTTACAAAATGAAAGAAAGAAAAAAGAAAGGAAGAAAGAAAGGAAGGAATAAAGAAAGAAAGAAAGAAAGAAAGAAAGAAAGAAAGAAAGAAAGAAAGAAAAAGAAAGAAAGGTTTTATATTTCAGAGAAGAAAGGATCAAAAAACGGCAGTGCATTACCGGCAAGGTGCCACTCATTTGTCAGAAAGCTTTGTGTGTAAGAGGCAGCATAAATGTGAGAAGCTTAAAAACTGGCAAAGGTTACCACACTATATAATATGACTTCATTAAAAGATAGGGAACTCTCTTGATTGGTAATGTAGAAAATAAGACTCTATCTGCATGAATTGCTCAGGTAATTGCAGCTGGGAAGATAGTTACTCAGGAATAGATTCCATCCAAGCCTTTCCAGTTCACTCCACTTCACTTCCACAAGGATGTTTCTCTGTTAAGAAAATATATCCTACCATTTTTAATATAGAAACTCTCAAGAAACCACCTTATTCTGGAGGGATGAGGTTATTTAGTTTAATTGTCCAAATATTTAGAAATGGAAACGTACATTCCTTTCCCTTACAATCATAAATTTGAACCTTGACTTGATTTCAATATATACATTGAAGTGATACTATGTGGTAGTCATCAAAATTATAAAAACAAGGAAATCAATATCTAGAAATTGATTATTGAAAGTCAGTTTTATATTTAAATCTTCTCTTAATTAATGCCCATTATATTGTTATTCATAACAATAGAAAGTGTAAAGTATAAATAATATGTATTTAAATGAAGAATTTTGTGAAATGAATAGTATATATAGTTAAAATGCATGACCAAATCTTAAGAAAATATTTTGCCAGAAAATGGAAAATAATGGATATATACACATGTATTGTATCCAAATATGTTAGAAAGATTAAAAAATGAGATGCTGAAAAATATTTCTGACATGAAGAAAAGAACTAAAAGTTTAACAGGAATTGTGTTTTATGTGATAAAATTCCAAATATCCTATTTACTAATACTTTAAAATTATATTTAGCAAGTTAATTTTAATCAGAAATAAGCAAACAAAATAGTATAAAATTTATACTTCAAAATGCCATATTGCTTGTTGTTGGTATAAATTCTGAGGGTTATCAGTAGAAGGGATGCATAAATACATAAATTTGATTAACGCCCTTTATGCATATCTTAGAATACTAGGCAGAAATAAAGTCTCTCTGTCATTTTCCCCAGAATTCATAAACAATATTAACTGCTTAATTTTTAATAGATTTATAAAGAGTAAATAAAGGAAATAACAAGACACATCATGTTTCATTCTCTTTCATAATAGAAAGTTATAATTCTTAAAACTTTAAAAGGCATATGTTACAATCCCATCCCTTGTGAACAGTGTTCCCCAGATCAGTGTTTTTTTTAACTCAGTTTGAACAAAGACCATTTCTGGATCCTTCATTGTTTTCGTTATGTTTCCTATGCATAGTCTGTAAAGCAATACTCACCAAAATTATGTTGTGTGACAGAGGCTTAGGGACCACTCAACAAAACCAGAGTCAGAATCTGAGCATCTTTATTAAGCCATCTAGAAATTCTCTGGAGAGAAACAGTTCTCACAGTGCAGCCTTGGATGTTTTTTGCGAGGAGTTTTTAAAGGCAAAAACCACATTCTGAGCAGCAGTTGAAGGGCAAGTAGAGTGAGCTAGCCGTTTAACAGAAGAAAAAGTGGCAAGTAGCTGGAATATCTTGACTTCAAGTTCCTGAAACAGGCTATATTTAAAGGGACTTCCTATGGGGAGAGGATATAAGTGGGGAGTCAGCTCTTGGTTGGACCTAATATGGCTACAGCAGGGACAAGACAAAGAAATCTTGGCCCTGTCACATTACAGGTCTAACCTTTGAAAAAAGAATCATATCATGGACTCATCCTACTCTAAAGAGGTGTAGTTGGCTCTAAAGACCATAGGCTTGATGGAATTAATCCTTTGTCTTATGTAATTGGCCATACAGTTTAAGATGGAGTCTTCCACGGTTGATCTAAATCAGAATTTGAATCAGAGGCCCAGTCAGTGCTGACAGCAGAGTAGTTAGCCAGGAGGACCTAGTGAACAGAGATTGGTACTGATAATTTAGCTTATGTCTTTTTCTTTTTCTTTTTCTTTTCTTTTTTTATTTTTATATTTCCCCAAACCATTGCAAGATATTTTTTTTTCTAATCATCCTTTATGAATTGGCATAGAAACAACAGGTTTCTACTAAGGCTATCTCTAGTTCCCCTGGCTTCATAAGGAATATGTCTAGGCCCTCCAATTCTATAGGACCACATTAGTGAGTGAATCTATCTGCTGTTCTAGTTCAGAAATAGAATCATCTAAGGTCTCTAGATCCCTATCAACCTGCTTAGTTAGATTTTTTAAACCTTTTATCTCCTCTGACAAAGGCGAATGTACCTAAGGCAATTGAGCCGGCTCTGCCAGCTCAGACCAAGAGTGGAATGAGCATAAGCACAGCCCATTTTCCCCATTTTTCACAGTTGCTGTTGTTGCTGTTGTTGTTGTTGTTGTTGTTGTTGTTGTTGTAATTCAGGGTCCATATTTAAAAAAATTTCCCCTTTTGAATTATATAGGTAAACAAGGAACAGAATGAATTCTAAAATGTATAAAATGGGTTTTCAATTTGGAAAGCACAAGAAGAGGCACATTTAGTTAAAACATTAGTACATGCCCATCAAGTGGTTCCAGGGATCCAGCAGTTTTTGCCATTGTCTGAATGAATTAACCTGTAAGGCATCAGGCATTAGAATAAAGGCAAAGGTCTAGGTTAAAGTTTTGGATATTTGACATGTTTTAGCTTAATTTGGGTTGCCCCCTTCTCAATAAGTTTTGTCAGTCAATGGGTTGATTGTCTGCTGAGTTCCAATCCTGGTAATAAGGGTGGGGATGTTTAATCATAACCAGCCACCCTGACCAGTCTTTGGGTGAAAGTTGTTTCATTGAATTTGATTAAAACTGTCCCTTTCTACTGCAGAGGAGTCCAACTCATTTTGTGTATCCTTGTTTTCCTTAGTTATTTTCTTTGATTAGCATACATTGGATATTCTGAATTGAAAGGTCCAAAATTCAGAATTTTCCATAACCAGAAAATAGTTATCACTGACATGATTACAGACCCAGAGTTAATTTTATCTGCTGGATCTCACTTTAAAGCTAAACTGTGTAAAATTCACCTCTAGAGGAGACATACAAGCTGGCTATAAAACGTGAAAGAATTCTTTTTCTACATTAGGATCTCATCCCTAAGATATCTAATTAGGTATATATAGCCTTCCCAAATGTAAAAACATCTAAAATCTATAACACTTCTGGCCCCAATTATTTGAAATATGCAGATTCCACATGACTTAAAGAGCCACACAAAGACAATCTCCTTTGGAGGAACTCCATGACAGTCTCTCTCTTTCATTGGAAAACCCTTTGTTAAATGTTCAAGAATATATTGAATTTCCAAATTAACTTTAAGTTTTATTTTAATTTATGTTTGTTTGTATGATTGTCTGTGATTCTAGACAGGTGCTGGATGAGGGAGAAGATGGCTGCATTCCCAGTACCTGTAATTACAGGCAGTTATGTGCCACTTAATATTGCTGCAGTTGCAAGGGCAATATGTACCCTTAACCACTGATTCATCTTCTAGAACCAGAGTTTATTATTTGGAGCATGCATTTGTGTATGTTTGCACATGTGTGTGTATGCTTCTCTCTCTCTCTCTCTCTCTCTCTCTCTCTCTCTCTCTCTCTCTCTCTCTCTCTCTGTGTGTGTGTGTGTGTGTGTGTGTG
>CABHPH010120536.1:0-31822 GCA_902168325.1 Peromyscus nudipes
CAGGGCTTATGGTTGAGTTTCTCTCCAGGGCTGGCCTGTGGCTAAGGAAGGTGCTCCCCTCTCATGAACAGCATGCACCCATGGCTGACTCACGGTAGTTACAAAACCAGTGAGTGTTTCCTCTTGGGAGGAACACTCTGTGCTCCAGGGTTGCCTGTGTTAGGATCCCATCCTTGTTTGCTTCCATCCCTCGCGATTGGCTTGTCTTCATTTTCCCGCAGGTGTCGGTTCTTAAAGCACTTCCGGTCTTTTGTCTGTGTTTAAAACACCAGTACAGAGTTCACTGCCCAGGGAAACTGATGTGGGCATGAGCTATCCATAATTCATCTGTCAATTCAATGTCTAATCACCCACTGATCCAGCCCATCCAACCCTTTTTACTGACACTCTTCCATTTATCCACCTGACCATGTCCATTGGTCAGCCCATCTAACTACCCAGCATCCAAACATCTGTTCAATCATCCAATCTATTCCAACAACAAGCGTTTCATCTGTGCTTGACTACGCATACATAATTCATCAATTTAACCAACGGACCACCCACTTTTTTGTTTCGCCTTTTTTCCATCCATCCATGTACTCATCCTATCCACCCACCCACACATTCTCCCACCCATCCATCCATCCACCCACAAACATCTGGTCAACTATGCAGACACTAGCCTTGCAATCATCCACCCAACCATCATACAAATGTGAATTTTACACCAACTGTGTATCAGACATTGTTTTATTTGTGGTGGACAGGAAAGATCTAGCCCTTTGGAAGCATTTTTCCTAGTAATAAATTGAACAATTATTTGGTGCCTATTTTGTGCCTAGCTCTGGAAACACAAAAACAAAAAGGGTCTGAGCCTGCAAAGGGTTCCTAGCCTAGAAGGTGAGACACATAGAAACAAGACTTCAAAATCCCAAGTTTCAGCATCTATAGAATTTGAGTGCCCAGAGAGATGTCACAGTCAATAACTGTTGATTGTTCAAGAATGAGGACCTGAGTTTAGACCCCCAGCCCATAAAACCAAGGCACAGGGGCAGGCATATGTCACTCCAGTGCTGGAGAGGCAGAAACAGGAGGATCCTAGAGCATACTGGCTGGCCAGCCTTGTCTAATCAGATAGCTCCTTCATTGAAATATTGTGTCTCAAAAAAATTATGGGTGGATAGATAGCTCAACAGTTAAGAGCACTTGCTGCCTTTTCAGAGAACCAGGTTTAGTTCCAGCACTTACATGGCAGCTCACAACTGGTTGTAACTCCAGTTCCAGGGGGATCTGTTGCCTCTCTGACCTCTATGGGCTGCTCCTGCACACACATGGTGCATATACATATACTCAGACACACACACATACACATAAAATAATATGTATGTGTGTATACACACACGCATACATGAACAGGTGTATACACACACACACACACACACACACACACACACACACACTGAAGGAGACCCTGACCCTTTCTACCTTGTTCAGGAAAGCCTCTTGGGAGAAATTATGTCTAGGTTCTGAACCCAGATGAAGACACAGTACAAGCACAGGTGAGTGCGTGGACGCCCTGCCCACACAAGCGCAGGGGTGCAGTGAGTACCTGCAGGGCGACAAAGGAGGAGAAAGAGATGGGCTTAGCACAGGGTGCCTGCCGTGTTTTCAGTAGAACCGCAGATGTTAGAAGACAACATATGCTCAAGTGGGGAAGTGGGAACCTACCTTACAGGGTTGCAATCAGAATCACAACTCTTGAGATACTGGGGCCTGGTCACATGACATATAATACTACTATTAATAAATATTACCAGCTAATCATTAGTAACATATACAACAAAGTCTGATGGTAATAACCGTTGATGACAAATTAGCATATAACTTCATCGTACTGTAAGTCGAGGACATTGCATGTGGTACTTGTCTGTGTACAACTTTGAAAGGAGAAGTTTGTTCAGGGACCCAGAAGGGCATGATGCCTTTTGATGCCTCTTTTCCAGTAAGACAGAATTTGGGAGAAGCCTGCAGGACTCACGAGGCTCTGGAGGCCACGTCCTTGTCTCATGCTGTTGTTCAGAAGTCTGCAGGGGTGGGAAGGAGCCCCACCTGGCAGCAGTGGGCCCAGGCGTCAAGAGTCCAGCCCTGTTTTATCATACCATTACGGCAGCCACCCATGAATTTCTCTAAAAACCTTTTCGGGAATTGTTTATATTTTCAGATGAATGACCTCTTGGGGTAATGAGTTTCCATAACAACTAATGGATGACCAGTATGCTTCCATCCTGGGCTGGGTCCCTCACGCTCTTTGATTCGCATCAGCAGTGGCTGATGGGATTCAAGTGGTTCCTGTTTGCCATCTCTGTGCACAGGGGCAGATGATGGGGCAGGTGTGGGCCCCCCAGGGCATCAGCTGCCCCTGCCACGTGCTAGCCCACAGGTGACAGTGCTCTTTGGCCTGGCCCCAGCCACCTCTAACAGGAACCTGCCCCTATGTAGGTTGAGGGAATCTGTCTACAGCTGACTGGACACTTCCAGAAGATGTTTCTGGGCAAAAGAGAAGTATCTGTCCAGCTGTCACCCTAACCATGGAGAAAAGGACCTTTTCAGAGCACAAGAGGACAAGCACAGATGGGATTTTGGTCCTTGATATGAGAGAGAGAGAGAGAGAGAGAGAGAGAGAGAGAGAGAGAGAGAGAGAGAGAGAAAGAAGAGAAGAGAAGAGAAGAGAAGAGAAGAGAAGAGAAGAGAAGAGAAGAGAAGAGAGGAGAAGAGAAGAGAAGAGAAGAGAAGAGAAGAGAAGAGAAGAGAAGAGATTTACAAGCATCATAACAGGTCACCTAGGTGGGGACGGTGTCAGGACAGGGTAGGTTCGCTCTGAAACACATGGCCAGCAGCCCTGGGAAGCCACAGCTGATCCTATGGTACCTAGAACAGTTCACTGGGGAAGGGAAGGCTGGGTTCAGTTTCCTTACAGAGCCCTTCCAAGTGAGGCCACTCAGAGAGGAGGACCAACTGCAAAATATTTTCAATGCAGAAATGAGCTGGTGGACATCTCTTAGGGAAAAGGCTTAGGAGCTCAGAAAAGGCCAGATCCACCTCCCTGACTGCAGAAGAGCCACTCTGTCTCCAACCTCCCCTGCCCACCAGCAGGACACGCACAACTTCAGTCCCAGCTGAGTCCCTGGCACCAGCCTAGCTCTTGTTTGTGGTGGTGAGATTTTATCACGGACAGGACCAAGTATCTCCACAGGCTCCAAGCATCCTCTGGCTGGACTCAGAGACTTCGTAGCAGCAGCCTGGAGCTGCCCAGAGTGGATGTTCTAACAGCTCTGGAGGGGACATCTAAGTTAGACCTAGACCCACTGGGCCCTGGGCCTCCTCATATGTAAAAAGAGGCTGAATCCGGAGGAGTGAAATGTCATGCCTGAGAAAGATCTTCAGGGAGGATGAATCTCTTCTCCAGTGTTCCCAACAATTGTTTGATCAGAAGCCACTCACATTTTCACTTCCCCAGCCCTAGGTGTCAACAAGGGGCATGTGAGGATCCTAAGGTCAACAGACAGAAAGCAGGAAGGCTAGGGCCAGGATGCGCACCATGAGACTCACATTAAAGGGTAGATGCTCTTTAACAACATGACTAAGCCATGTGTGCAGGAGACCACAGGCCGAGGTGGCGACAGAGGCAGAGAGAGGCCCTAGGATGAGTACTCGGCTGGGGAGTTGGGGTGTGCCTTGGCAGAGGTGCAAGAGGAGGAACTGCTTGAGGTTGTAGGCTGAGATGAAGATGGAGACCCTGGGGTCTAAATCCCAACTGTGGGTTTCGGTCTGAGCAAGGTGGTAACCCTGGGGAACTCCAAGCTGGATGGACAATTAATGCAGGCTTGAAGGAAAGGTGGGCCAAGAGAGCCTGAGACAGAGGCCCTGGCAGAGCCGCACTGGAGATGAGCCTGAAGATCTGAGACTTAGGCAAGGGTGGATACACTTGCATCTCCAAGTCCTCAACTTTAACTTTGGAAACAGAGATGTTAGGGTCAGGGGTGAGAGACAGCAGCCTCGCAAACTTCCAAGGTCATCCCGGAGCTTCTGAAGTCTTAGCATTTGCCAGGCACAAAAAACTGAGCTCGGCCAACAAAGGTGAACACTCAAAGCAAAAGACTTTCTGGGCCCGACTTAATTATGCCTTGGCAATTGGGGAGAAAAGAACTCAGAAATGATGGAGGAGGGTCGATGAGCAGCCTAAAATTGGGCTTATAAAAGGCAGAATCAATTTGTACTCTTTCCGAAGAAGAGGACTGTGTGCAGCCTGAATTATGCCTCTGGGTTATTTGGTTTTGCTTTCAAATCAGAAAATTGTAGATATTACATCCCCAGAATTGATTGGCATGGAGGCAGCTGTAGGTCCGCACCTCTGCCTCTGTCTGAGTGGAGAGTCCCTTCTGGGAGAAGGGACACGGTAGAATGGGAGAGAGAGCAGAGAGAGCTGGTAACTTGGCAGATGGGACCTTAATGCATCAGAGCCTTGCTTCTGTGAGTTTGATGTACTGTGTACTTTTGATGTTAAATGAGGCCAGGCTGCCCACCTCCTCTGCCCACCCTCCACTGCAATGGCCCCTACACTGCCTGAGTAATTGCTCATTGATCCTCTTCAGAGTTCACCCTTAATTTCTCTAAGCTTCAGCAAATTGCCCCTCACTTACAATCACCTGAAATGCTATTGATTTTTTTTTTAATTTAACTTGCTGGAAGTTTCCAGTCCCACTCAGAATGAAGGCTTTTGATTGCGTACACCCCTCCCAGAACCCCTGAAACCTCCCTTCTTCCATCAGAACACCCCTATCTCCTCAGCCTCTGAAGAGGCTTCTTCCTTTATTCTCATGGCGTCTCTATCACCTTTCAAACTCACAGCTAGGTGAGCGGACCCAAGTGGCCATGGTGCATTCATGTGGTTATCTATTACTTGAAACCATCAGATGTCAACAGTGTTTCCTGTGGTATGATGATCTAGCCACAGTGCCTGGCCCTCACGGTGAGGTGGGTTTACCAGTGAGTCTTCCTGGATCTCAGGCTATCCCCACCAGGCAGCCACACACACTCAAAGCGACTTCCTCAGGCTGGAGCACAAGGCTCCCCACTCCCCTGACTCCATCAAGGTCGAGCACAAGCTGGGAGGTATTTTGGGAGTGTCATGTTCAGAGAAATAAATCACAAGAAGACATTTTTACTGCCAGCTGTAGGCGGGGTTTTTCCAAGGGCTACGTTCATCTGTAAGTTGTCTTTCCATATTAAGTCTGTTCTGGGAAGAAAGGGCTAGAGAGCAGGGTCTGACCTCAAGTGTAGTTTTATCTGTTACACCTAGCCTGTTATGAGCCGTGAGGAAGTTAGAGAGGGACAAAGATTTTATTAAACAACCACATAAGCAGGTCACGGATCAAACAGGAGTGCAAGACAAGGACTCGGGAGCCTTTTCCTCCTCACAGCCCCGAGCAGGGGCAGAAGTGGGGTTTATAAGCACAAAATCACAAACATCTGTTGCCAAGTTACAGTCACAATTTTCACCAATCAGGATTTAGAGATTAGGGGCTTCCTTGAATGTTCCACCATTGTCAACTGATACACAGTGCAAGCCTTTCAGTCCAACCGACCAGATTCTTTTGTTTCTTCTGTTTTTAGGAACAGCAGTAATGCTTTGTGTAGTTGATTGTTTTCAGTCTTTAGCTCTTTGCTCTTTTGAGGGGCCCACCACTTAAATTATCCCATCTATCTTTTGCCTCGGGGCTGTTATCTCTCCCTATTTCTGTATATCTTTTCTTTACTTCTTACTCTGTGGCTTGCTGTGTAGCTGGGTGACTGGCCCTGGAGTCCTCCTCTCCTTCTCTCCTTCTGTCCTTCTCTCCTTCTCTCCTTCTCTCGCTTCCCAGATTTCTCCTATTTATTTTCTCTGCCTGCCAGCCCTGCCTATCCTTTCTCCTGCCTCGCTATTGGCCGTTCAGCTCTTTATTAGACCAATCAGGTGTTTTAGACAGGCAAAGTAATACAGCTTCACAGAGTTAAACAAATGCAACATAAAATAATGCACCACATCTTTGCAGCATTAAACAAATGTTTCACAGTATAAACAAATGTAATGGATCTTAAAATAATATTCTACAACAGTTTCTAGAGAACTAAAGGTGCATAACGACTATTTCTGTGGTTTAGGGAGGAAGTTGGTCAGCCATTGGAAAGTTCTCAGCTCCCCCAGGGCTTGGGAACCTGAACTTTATTTCACCCTACAGGTAAAATGGAGTCTGGAGCCAAAATGGCAGCACTCAGTGTGCTTTTGCCTTCTCCCTTCAAATCATGATTTGAATCTGAAATCCCCTCCCCACCAGTCCATAGGTTCGTGGTTCAAACACTGTTCTCTAGATGGTGGCATTGTTTTGAGACGCCTTTAGAAGCTGGGGTTGAACTGGTAGAAATGGGCAACCGGGCTTTGAAGGGTATAGCTCACCTGCTTGCGGCCTTGCTCTCTGCTTCCTGGTTGACCTTGATGTGACTGGCCTCTGCAGTGTGCTGCCAAGTTCCGTCATTTCTCCCTCGTTCCCTAGAGCCAACAGACCGTGTATACATTATCAGAGGAGATTTTATTAGATTGCCTTGCACAGTAGGATCTAAGTAGCCCAGTAATGGTCCTCTGTCCACGAGGCTAAATGCCTTAGCAGTCACATTTGGGCACAGAAGGTCTTAGGTTCTCTGGAGAGTCACTAGTATTCAGTCTACATTAGAAGGCCAAAGAAGTTGGAGTCTAGTGGGCATGGATACAGTAACAGATGTGCTTAGGAAGAAGAACCCAGTGCAAGCAGGCAGGACTGACTTTCTTCATATTACTTCATACATGGGCTGCCTGTTGGAAGGCACCTATTCTAAGGTGAGTCTTCTCCCCTCAGCCAAATCTCTTTGGGAAGACCTCCACAGATGTCCTGAGAGATTTGCCTTCTAGGTGATTCTAATCCTCATCAAACTGGCAATAAAGACTAACCATCATGTCAGCCATGATGATCTGAGACCCTCTGAAATCATAAGCCAGAATAAACCCACCTACCTGCAAGTTGTCCTGTTGGATGCTTTGGTCAATAACACAAAAATAATAAATACAGTTGGATTGGTGACCTTTGGGCTGCATTAATATGGCAAGTCCCAACCCTTTCCACAATCTGAGTTCCTCACCTGTGAAAGGGGGCCAGTGGTGACCAAGCTGCATATAAACACACACACACCACACACACATACACACACACACACACACACACACACACACACACACACACACGCTCATAAACACAAATGGTTTGTATAAAATGGTGAGATCCAAAGAGTCAAGGGTCTTTGGACTCTGTCAGTGTGGTGCATTTGATGCTGCCCTGTGGTCATGTTAGATGTCACCATTAGGGGGAGTAGCAGGAAGGACACACACCGCCCTCTATCATTTCTACAATTTCCTGCAAATCTATCTTTACTCCTAAATTTCAGTGGTGGTCGTGTGTGTTCAGGTGTGTGTTCAGGTGTGTGCATACATGAGAGGCTGACATCCACTGTCTTCCTCAATTGCTTTGCCACCATGTTTTTTGAGACAGGGTCTCAGAACCTAGAACTCATTCATCAGGCTAGGCTAGCTGGCCAGTGAGCTCCAGGGACCCTGTTGTCTTCGCGTCCCGGTTTGTAACTAGGGTTACAGGTGTGTATTGCCACACCCTGCTTTTATGTGAGTGCTTTTGCAACAAACACTTTACCTACTGAACCATCTCTACAGCTCTAATGTCGGGGGTGGTTGGGGAGGTTTAAAGGGCATGATGACAAAACCCGTTTCACAATTTTTAAAAGGGATTTTTCAGAGAGCTAAGTCAATGTTGAATACTGAGTGCCCAGCCCAATATCTATGTGTACTTAATAAATGGGATTTATTTTTGACGCTTAAGTCTATTTATTTAAGTCACCAGTGATTTCTTTTCTCATTAGGAGCATCCAGAACTCCCAAATGGGGTTTGTTGAAAGACTGTCTGTTGTGCTTGGCAAACATGAAACTTGTGCTTTGGGTTGGTTGGTTTATTCTCAAGGTTAATTGTTGCTAATTTCACTGATGGATTGCCAACAGAAGTATCAACATAAACCCAAATTAGAGGTGCTGGCTGTTGACTGGCTGAGAGAGGTGGGCTGGAGGCAGACCCTGTGGGCAGAATGTGGCTCACAAAACAAGACTAATGAAGTCCAAAGGAGAGAGGTCGGACACTGCAGCAGGGTGCAGTGCTCAGAACCCTGCTTTCCCTCCAACCCCTCAGGACTTCAAATCTCGGTGCCTTTGTACCGCCAAGGCCGACTGGACTCCAATGAAGAGCAGGCTCTCTGGCTCCCGAGTTCATGGTGCATAGCGAGCACCTGCTTCCTCCTTCAAAGCCTCTGGAAGACAAGGCTTCATGCTGGCTGAGTGTCAAAAGCAGAACTCAACCCCATCCAGGCTCAGATCCCACCACTGCTGCGTGGCCTGAACCTCAGCCTTCCCGTCCACAGATGGCTAACGAAAACACTTACTTCATTAGAGGAAGCTGGGTGAGGGGTCTAAGGAAGGTTTAAAATGAATTAACACAAACACGTACTTTCTAGTGCGTCTGAAACTGCAGATGACAAGAGCGCAATGCCCAGTGTGTCCACCGGCTTTCGTGCAGCAGAGGCCACAGCAGGGCCATTACTCTGTTCCTTGTTCTTTATCATCCTTTCTCTTTCCTGGGTGTCTAGAGTCGGGAAACAGATTGACCCAGTGCCAGTGGTCTATTAGGACTGAAGACCCACGCACACGAAAGAACGTGTTGACACTGGGAAAGGGGAACCTATGCCCCCGGAACTGTAATCACATCCTTAAACAAGGCCGGAAGACAGCTGGCTAAGCCTCCTGCTGCTTCTCTATCCCACTGAGGGCTGGAGGCTACAACAAAGGGAGAGGAGATGGCTTTGGCCAGGAGTCACATCCCTAGGCCAGCAAGAACAGAGGGGCTTGTCTCCTTTTCCTGTGTCTGGTCCCCTGCTGCTCCCTTGCAGGTCACCACATTGTGCCACTATGAAGCTGGGGAAAGATGATGGACATGGCAACTTGGTTTCAGCCATTAAGGCAGGATAGGTCCTTGACCATGATTTGGGGTGAGTTGGCAGAGAGAAGGCAATTCAGTTAAGCCAAAGACAGGAGAAGGAAGGTCGATGCTGGAATGCCTCATCCAAAGACAACTCTGCCCTCCACCTGGACACTGGGGAGGAGCAGGGGTGAACAGCATAGAGATATGCAGCCCCAGGCAGGACCTCTGTTGGCTATCAAATGGTGCTCTCTCATCAATATTGGTGTGGGCTGCTGGACTGTAGCATGGACGGATGCCTACTCAGCAAAGTCCCCAAGTGAGAGAAAATGCAACTGAATTGCATAATGAGGCCAGGTAATTGGATGGACTGGGCAGAATGTCCAGCTGAATACATTCAGTCTAGCGTGTTTGTTAAAAACCCGGCATGACAAACACCATTCAAAGAAGCCCATTCATTATTGCTTCAATCCAAGAGTCAGATATAGAGGATGGATGATGGTAAAATTGCTTGAGCTAGGGTGGAAGCATCTCTCATCTGGAAGCTAAGGACGTACCTGTTGTCCTGTCAGAAGAGGGACCACAGCCCTCTGTGACCTGTGTGCTGTATTATCCCATCTAAGGAGAAACCACGATGATGAGGTGTTGACCTCACACAATCTCCACACTTGGAGAGGCATGGTGGAAAGATATCCTGTGGATTTACCCAGGCCATGGTGAGAGCTCACACATCTCAGAATGTATGAGAAGATCCCAGTGTAGTCATTAAACATAAGATACACAAACCAGTGAGTGGAGACATATATGGAAGTTTCTGGAAAATGTAACTTTAGGGTGAACACGATGGGTACATTTTTCTTTTTATTGTATTTCCTTTCTCTATGATTAATTTGTAGATGTACTATCAAAAGCATGTGGGATTTCTTTATACTTAGCTGGGGAAAGTCTAAATTTCAAAGTTCCACAGCTAGCTCCGTTCTTTTCTAAAAGAGATGCAATTCCTGTTTGCTCTCGCGGCAGAATTTCTCCTCCTGCTTTAGGGCTCATAATGAACCCCCCGTGCCCCAAAGTTCAGAAGCCACTGAACACCCATCCCAAGCAGCTCTGAGACTGGCTGGCTGTTGAGCCCACCACAGCACAACTATTTATTTAACTGATGGCTGCTGTCCTCATTCCAATGATGTCCACCTTGTTAGAGATGAACGCCATTGAATCTGTCACCATGACAAAGTGCACCTGTGTTTATCCTTCTGTTGCCAAGGCTGAGAGTTCAATATTTTGCTCATTAATTTTTAACACCTTTAAAAAAATGAGGCTTCAGCAAAAGAATGAGGGGGCCGTTGCTTTCCCAGGCTTGGAGCCTTCCTGCTTCCTCCCTCTCTGGGGACCCTGTTGGATACAGGGCAGCAACTCATTCTCAGAGGACTTTGCTGTTCAAAGGCCATGTTCCCCTGAAGCTTAAGTGATGAGCAGACACATGCTGGTAACTTGCTGACTGCCAAGGATAACCTTGCTTATGCCTATCATATGACTCTAACTCCAAAATTCCCTCTATCTTTAGAAATACCCAAAGATTGTGCAGGTGACCAGATGCTTGCTCTCCTTGTTCTCTGTGCTGGCTACCAAGGCCTTTCACTTTTAGCCCACAGTGAATGTCCATCAAGAAACTCAGTTGATTCTATTTCCATGAGGTTTTGCCATGGCTTTGTGTTCTATAAGCTTGTGTCCTCTAAGGAATGACGCAGTGGTCCCCTGACATCCCAGCTAACAAATTCATTCATTCATTCATCCATCCATCTATGTATTCATGTATCCATCTGCTGATTCATCCATGAATGAATCCATCTGTGAATCTCTCCATCCATCCACCCATGCAGGCATGCATCTATCCATCCATCCACCCATCCATCCATCCACCCATCCATCCACCCATCCATCCATCCATCCATCCATCCATCCATCCATCTATCCATCTATCCATCCATCCATCCATCCATTCACCCATGCACACGTGCATCTATCCATCTATCCATTTACCCATGCATCTATCCATCCATCCCTCCACCCATGCATGCATCATCCATCCACCAATGCATACATGCATCTATCTATCCATCCACCCATGCATGCATGCATCATCCATACATCCACCCATGCATCTATCTATGCATTCACCCATGCATGCACGCATCTGTCCATCTATGTACTAACTGACACATGCCACTTAACTGCTGAGTATCAGGTGCTGTGATAAACATATCACACAGAACCCTGAAGAGCTAACTAAGCTCACCAATGGAGCAACAAAAGGAAGTGGCTGGACCAAGTGAAACCAGATGGGACCTTGGTTTTATGGATTGGAAACAAGATGGTGACCAGGGCACACATGAGCCCAGACTCTGACAACAGAGAGTACTTCTGAGGAGCCTGCCAATGTCTGACCTCCTGGGCCACAAAGCAGGATTTGGAAGCACCTACATTGCAACAGTAGTGTTTGCCTTCCTCAGTATACACTACATGGTGCTTCTTCAAGGGTATGTTCCCTGGCACCATTCCTCTGGAATTAAACCAAGTTCACCTCCTATAACTTCCTTGGGCCTCCACTGCCTAATTTGTCTGATATAATGGAAATAGCTACTGTTTTTGAGCATGGCCATGTGCCCACATGTCAGTGAGCTCTCTCTGTGCTCGGGTTCTGATGTCCACATTGACACCTTTACAGTAGTCTCTGCTGGCCTGTATAACACTAACAAATAATCAAGACTCATAGAGGGTGAGGGAGAGCCATAGCCCAGCTACACAGCTGCCAGCTGGGAGAACTGAGGTTTGATTTTATCTATGCATGGAGACAGAAGGCCCTCTAGAACCTTGCTTTCCAGGTGGGACAAGGCTTTCCTGAACACTGTGTGGCAAGGCCAGAGCTTCACCTGGGAAGGCTCTGTAGTGCCTTCTTTTCTTCAGATGGAGGGCTGGCCGGGCCATATGCCTCCTTGTGTCTAGTCAGCATGAAGCTGATGATCTCACCCATCACTCCAGCTGTATCCGGGATATGGCCTTGGGGGAGTATCCAAAGAGGTCCTGTCTTGAGTTTCAACACTGAGCTGTACTGTGACCCCCAAGTTCTTCAGAGAGCAGTTTCAATCAACCCACCTCAGAACCCAACCGGCAACTCCAGGACACGCCACTGGAAACACCAGGGTATTTGCTCACAAGTCTGCAATGCAGCACCTCAGAGGCTAGTCCTGGTACCTGGGCAGAGACAAAATGGAGGAGCAGAGCAAGATACACAGGAATAGAGGACCCCCATGAGGCTGAGAGGTGGGGAGAGGGCTGCATCCGCTACACAGACAATGGCCAGGAAGCCTGGGCCCTGGCCCCCAACCCCCTACTTCCACAGTAGCTGAGCCAGCCAGGGGAGTGGGGGGATGGAGGGTCAGGGGGCTGCCACAGCATTTCCTCTCTGCCTTCCTGGATTCCAATAGTTACCTGGTAAATGTTCCTGAACCTCTCATCCGCCCAACTGCCCTGCAGTCTGCAGATAACACCTGTGACAATGGAGGCCCCTGGGGGTGGTGTCTTCCTTTCTACCAGTGTGCTCTAGCAACAACAATACTAAGCTATTAAATACAGCTCATATCAGCCTTCTGTGGGGAGTTGCATGGTCAGACCAATGTTAAGAGAGGAAAAATACTGCCCAAGTCTCTCACTGGGAGGCGACAGTGTTGAAGCCTTGCAGGCTGAATGCCCACCATTCTCTATGCACTTCTCCCCAGGGGTACCCACATCAAAGACACTGGAGGCCCATGCTTCCAGAGTGGCCACCTACTACCAGGATCCAGTGGTATTTGCAGAACACATGCTTATGGGACTCACAGAGGCTGGAGGCCTCTTTGGAAGAAAAGGCCCAAGGAAGGCCTGTCTTCTCAGGACTCCCAGGCCATGATTGACTACTGGCCTGCTTGGGAAAGGGGACTGTCCCTATTCTCAGCTCCACCAGTTAATGTTTACCTGTGCACAGTGATGCTGGGTGTTTGCTGTTGAAGGTGTTAATCTGATGTTAATTTAAACAATTCCATTTGTTTAAACAGCAAAAATAAAAAATGCCTGAGAGGTGAGATATTTGGGTAGAGACTGGAAGAAACATGCTGCGGTTGTGGGGGTCCTGTAGCGGAGAAGAACATGGAGGGACTTCATCCTAAGTACTGGGACATGGTCAGAGACATGACCATATCCTCCCCGGGCAGGCAGAGAGACATGTACCACTGTGTCTCATCCAAGTCTCCACATAGGTCCAAGTGTCCCCACATAGGCAAGAGCCAGGTCCAGCAGGCCTGTGGATTGAATTCCAACCTTTGACTTGGCGTCTCATGCATTAGGCAGGGAAACCCAAGGTACCTCAAGGTGCTCGGAAGGGCACAGGGAGGCTGGGGTGGAGAAAGAGAAGCTTTGGACTGCATCCGCTCTGACCTATCTGACTCCAACGGTGCATACCATTAACAAACGGCAGAGCACTTGTGTGAGCCAGGCCTGTGCACAGCATGAGGTTGTGAGGAGAGAAGACAGCTGCTTTCCTGGTTGGCATTGTATAGCTCTTTCCTCCAAATTTAAACATTCCCTCCTGGAGGAAGGAAGGAAGCTCCTTAAGATACAAGAAGTAAATAATACTTAAAAGCTCCAGGAAGCTCCTAAAACTTACAAGACCCACAAGGCCCCTCCCCAGGATTATATAAGCAGTAGCAATTGCTAAGGCAAGGAGACTCTCACCAGACAGCAGAGCTGTCTGCTAGTGATTCAGGGATCTCTGGAAACACAGTTTTCCTGAGTCATTGACCATGCTCCAGTGGGCTTTTCAACTGTTTTTGAGTCACCCATGTTCTTGTAAGTAATGCAGTCACTGGTGCACTAAGCAAGCTTGGGTGGGATTAGTTGTCACTTTCTCTAACATTGGTGCCTTATTTAGGCTGAATAGAATTTCATCACCATGTTTCCAGGAAAAGCCACACAGCAACTGTAATTCAGGAGGGAGTACTGGGCCTGGGCCACAACCAATGCAGAACGTGAGAGCCTCTCCGTCTGTTTCTGTGGTCAAGAGTTCCTCAGAGGCTGTCTAGTCACATTCAGAGGTACAGAGCATGGTGATTCATACCCTTGCCATGATGAACTTTGCCTTCACATGTCCATCTGCCAGTAGATGCACCCTGAGGCTGCCCCCACGGCTGTCAAGATGTGAGCAGGAGCCCATCTGTAGGAGTGACCTTTCTAGTTGGGTCCACCTGTCAGTACTGGTCATTATGGAAGTGCTACTGTCTCTGACCACAAGCTCAGACTTCAGCTCCTATAGTCTCCTACCTGTTCCTCTCTGAACCATCTGTCCTTGATGAGGGTGGCATGGCTTTCCACATTCCTGCCACCTTTGCTCTCTGATAAATTACCCCTTGTCCCTCTTCCAGTCCACCTAGGATGTCCAGCCTTAGTTCTATACATGTCCACTGTCAAGTGGGGAATGAGGTGGCTGGACAAGGAGATGCTATCTGAAGATGCACCTGGCCGTTCAGATGTCCACTGTTGTCACTGGGAGACAGAGGGCAGCACTGGCCCTGGCCAGTTCACAGCAGGCTTGTTTGGATGGAAAGGAAGAGGGTGACGTCCCTCAGCATCTGTGACATACACTTCTGGAAAACAGGATCCAGACATACAAGAAAAACAAAAGTAAGAGAAAGCAGCTTGTGACTTTGTGGCATGTGTGTGTACATGTACATGTGTATGTCAGTGTGCACAAATAAGTGTGCATGTGGTGGAGAGGCCACAAGTCAGTGTTGGGTGTGTCTTCCTCAGTTGCTCTTCAGCATATCTTTCTCTGAGTCAGGATCTTTCAACCTGTAGTCTCTGATGCCACTAGTTAAGGAGGCCCAGGGTCCTCCTGTCATATCCTCACTGCCAGGATTGCCGTGCACAGCTTTTTATGTGAACCCCGGGCATCTGAACTCAGGTTTCAGGCCTGCACAGCAAACATTTTACCCACTGAGCCAACTCCCCAGCCCCTCAAGTGACCATTTAAATAAATGACCTGCCACATTGTCATAGTTCAGAGGAGAAGAGGGGATGCATCAGTGTTGGAACAGGATGTCCCAGGGCCTCCAATCTGTCCTTGGACAAACCCTAGAGTCACGCAGACTGGAGGAAGGCTTTAGCTCCTGCAGAGGGCTAGAGGAAGCATCTCACCATCAAGGGAGTTTATCAGCTCCACCATCTCCTCCTGGGAGAGAATTATTAATGACTCAGATTCATTCCGGTGATGCCAGCCCCGAGTCCCTCTGCCGCTCCCACGCTGATGCCAAGGCACAGTGGATAAACAGCTCCCGCCTGGAGAGGAAGACAGTGTCTGCATCTTTCAGACGGAAGATTTCCAGATAGGCGCCCACGTAGTTATTGCCACGCTCCATTAGGTAAAGAGAGTCTAAACTGCTCAGAGCCCTCGGGACTGTGATCCTGCCGCAGTGGCAGACAGAGATAAAGCCTTTCTTCTTGTTTGTTTCTTTCTCTCTTCAAACTTCGTTCACCTGCTATGACCTGCATTAAACTTTCTTGCTAGCAGGATGGATCCAAACTCCACAAATTGGCTCACCAGCCACCGTAGTGTAACTTTTTTTTAACCTGCTATCATCCACCTGCCCTCAGGACCATGGGGTCCCCTCCTCTGGACTCTATCTTCTGCTGCTACCCCTGTTCAGATAGAGTAGAAATATAGGGTTTTTTAAAAATTATCATTCCTCAGAATTATTAGCTAAGGACTTCGTTCGTGAAGGATTCAGTATCGTATCTCCACAGGCCAAGTACTGAGCTCCACAGACCCCCTGCCACATACACACGTTATGTAGGTATTTAGTGGTGTTTGGGTAGGTAAATAGATGAAGGCATGGATGGATAGGTGGAGACTTCACTACCACTGATGTTATCCACCATTGTTACCATTATCCCCATATTCTATCATCATCTCCACTCTCACTGCTAGCACCACCGCCATCATAACCACCATCATGACCACCATCATAACCACCATCATAACCACCATCATGACCACCATCATGACCACCATCATAACCACCATCATGACCACCATCATAACCACCATCATAACCACCATCATAACCACCATCATTGCCACCATCATAACCACCATCATAACCACCATCATAACCACCATGATAACCACCATCATGACCACCATCATAACCACCATCATAACCACCATCACAACCACAATTATGACCACCATCATAACCACCATCATAACCACCATCATTGCCACCATCATAACCACCATCATTGCCACCATCATAACCACCATCATTGCCATCATCCCTACTGTCCCCATCACCACCATTCATTGCTATCATCGCCACCATAGCCACCATCATTACCACCATTCACAACTACCATCACCACCATCACTACCACCATCCACAACTATCACCACCACCATCACTACCACTATTCACAACTATCATCACCATCATTCACCACCATCACCATTATCACCATCCCTGTTCACAGCCATCATCATCATCTTCATCACCATCCCTGCCACTGTCATCACCATCATTATTCCCATCATCATTGCTAATGTCTCATACAGTCTTTGCTGTGTGACAAGTACTGTCCTAAGCAAACCAGTCCTCACAGGACTCCTTTGTGGCAGGTGCTGTGCTTAATACCCCACACTTCATAAAGATGTGGAAAGCTGCACTGATTCTAGGCTCCAGGTCCCACATCTCTGCCCTGGAAGACTACTGCTCTGCCCTGACCCCTCACTGCACTGCCCTTGCTGGCCTGGAGATAGCCATGGTTCCAGGGCCAGACCATCATCGTGTGTAACCTCATATCAACTATGGACCTGAGTTCTTGCATGGCACCCAACCAGCCCTAACTGAATCCCCCAAGCATTTTGGGACAATCTTAGAGCCTGCCATCAACTCTCCTCAAAGCATGTTCCCCATTCTGGCCTCCTACCTCAGCCCCATCTTGTGTGGCCAATGCCCCTTCTCCAGGACTGCCTAAGGCATTCTCATTCCTGATCTCGATGATACCCAAACCCCATACCTCTTTAAAGAGAGGAGAGAAGCTGGATTTTCTCCATCATCCTTACCCCGGAAGCTCTGTGTCACCTAGACCCCGAAGCAGAGCTGCGTGAGCGAGGAAGTTCATAGAATCACTGTTATCATCATCCTCTCCCATCTGTGCCCTTCACTCCCTCACACCATCCTAGCTGGAGCACTAGATCAGGAGACCATCAAGGCGAGCAAGAAGGAGTTGCTGTCTGGAGCACAGCCTAATAAGTGTCCTGTGCAGAGTTGCCCTGACCTCTCCAGGAAGCCAGATTCTGACACTTGTTAACTCATAAAATAAGCATCATTTCTGGAGGGAACACAGCAGCAAGGACCCAGCTACTCAGCTCTCTCTCTATGAGACCAAATAGACAGGAGAAATGAAAGATGACCTTGAAACATTGTGCTGATCAATTTTGATTCCTGAAGCTCACTGCTGAGTGTGTTTGGGGTGGGGTTGGAGCTTTTAATGAGTGGGTTAATTGGGGAGGAGGACCTGCCTTGAAGGTGGGAAGCCTCACCCAATGGGCTGGGGTCCTAAATTGAGTCAAATGAGTATAAATAAAATACCAGTTGAACACAGGTGTTCCCTTACGCTATTCCCTAGTCTTCAAGATGTGAGGGTCTCAGTCACATGTTGGGTCACCATTAACTCTGCCATGCCTTCCCCACCATGATGGACTGCACCCTCGCACGTTGTGAGCCAAAGAAAACCTCTACCTCTTAGGTTGCTTCTTGCCAGGCATTTGGACACATTGACGAGAAAGTCACTAGACAGCAAAAAAGTGCAAAGGATCGTTCTCCCAAATGAAAGCTGTAGCTAGAGTTTTCCTGCCTGGCCCACAGTCAGGGCAAATCTCTCTCACCGGCCAGTCCCACAGCCGCTCAGACCCAACCAAGTAAACACAGAGACTTATATTGCTTACAAACTGTATGGCTGTGGCAGGCTTCTTGCTAATTGTCCTTATATCTTAAATTAATCCATTTCTATAAATCTATACCTTGCCACATGGCTCGTGGCTTACCGGCATCTTCACATGCTGTTTGTCATGGTGGCGGCTGGCAGTGTCTGGCCTCGAACTCACAGAGATCCGCCTGCCTCTGCCTCCCGAGTGCTGGGATTAAAGGCGTGCACCACCAACGCCCGGCTTTTTTCTGGAGACTGTGGCATGGAATGATTGAATAAATAAATATACTGGGGAGAAAACACACAACCCCCATGTTCTCAACAGTGTGTGCAGACACTTGCCCCCAAGGAGGTGGAGAGTAGTGGCTGGCTTCCCTTGTGGGGCCTATGATGACCTCCTTCTCATCATAGGATGAGAAGGACTGACCTAATTCAGCCCAGATCTGAGGTGAAGGCCCTATCTGGTAGTGTGGCCAAGATGGAGGGGAGGGTGTCATGGGTTCAGGGAACTCAGTGGGCTAAGATGGAGGCAAAGGGATAAGTGACTTATAGAAGCAGCAGCCAGAGGACCAGGCACATGACTCAAATCAGGGAGCATAGGTGGGACAAGGGGGCAAGCCATTGGTTGCGACACAGCTGTGTCTAGGTTTGAGGTATGGCTCTAGAACCCCCCTCCCCAGACAGCCAGGCTCTGTGGAAAACCTGAAGAGGTCCTAAATCTCCCACAGAGGAACTGAAGACGCTGATGCCCATTCAGCACCCTCATCCCTTCCCAGGGATGACAACATCTCATCAGTGCAGGACCACACACAGGGCTCTCATAAGGCTTTTCTTTCTGACAATGAGATGTTTACATGATTTATGTCATCAAATAGCCTGCTTTTGATTTGTGTTCCAACCTCGGTGGCTTATCAAAGAGCTGGTCTTTTATCCTGAAGGCCATCAGGAGCCTGAAGTAGGATTTGGGGTCACCAAGCCCATCAGGCCTCAGTCACTTGCCTCTCTGGCCCTAATGCTGCCAGGACAGGAAACCCTTTACCCCAGATCTTCTCTTTGGATTTTCCAGAACTCTGAGGATGGAAATAATGTCTGTCTCTCTTAGTAAGTTCCCAATAACAAAGCCAACATTTTTTTTTCCATAAAGCTCATCCTGGGGAACCAGCGAGTTCATAGGGCTTGTGTGAGCAAGAGGGTTGTCTACAGGAGCATGGGGGTCCTAAAGCAGCCTTGCTGCCAAGTCTTCATCATGCATGGAAGGCAGCCCTCTTCAGTTGACCTTCTCCAGACTATAGCATCTCCAGAGACCCTCAGGCCACAGGCAACTAAGGCAGAGTTTCATTCAGAAGCCTAAGAGGAGCAGCTTCAGTCTTGGGTGAGGATACAATGACCCTTCACTCCCAACACACACACACACACACACACACACACACACACACACACACACACATACACACACACCCTCCTCTGAGGGACTATCAGCATTCAACAAGCCCAATCAATCATGATGGACCCTGGCAAACAGGCACAACTGATCTTACGAGGAAAAAGGCTGTTTTGTTTGGAGGACCAAGTTCTACGATCCATGGAATAGCAGCAAAAGAGGCTCAGACTTTGTCAGGGGTCTCTGCTTTGGAATGTATCATCCAGCAGGGATCCTGGGCTGCTGCTGGCCTGTTAGTTTGCCACTTGACTCAATTCCAGTACGAAAGGCTCTAGATGGGTCACCATTTGGCCTGCCCGGGAATCCAATGGGCTCTGACCCCACATCTGGAAGCTGTCACCCTACAGCTGCCCCACCCCCGATCTGATCTTATTAATCCTGAAACAACAAGGGCGGGGAGACCATCTGCCCCAGGAAGGTTTACATTGGAAGTTAATTATCAAAGGCAGCTTTTCTGACCACCGAAGAATGTATCATAAGAAAAGTCAGACAAGGGCTAAGACAAGAGAGACTCACATCTTCTTTGGTCCAGGGACCCCACCCCAAGCATTGTCAGTCACAGAACACAGTTATTAAAGCTCCTTTGGAGAGATAGCATTCTAGGATATCCATGTCTGTCTACAGAGTGGGCTGGTGTGTGACAGCAATGTCAACATGTCCTTCCTTTGAACCTACATCTTAGACTCAGCCATCACCCCACAGCAAGAGCCCTAGATCCTAGGACAAAGCTCTCATCCTGGCCACATATCTACCTCTTCGCTCTTCCACGTTGGTAAATTCTTTTGAAATGTCTCCTGCATAGCTGTCCTTGCATTCCACGGTTGCATCCTGATTACCTTTCATTGCCTGGCTCACTCTCTATCATCCACAACCATCAGGCCATAAGCAGAAGCCTCCAACTACTCCCACACTGGGACCCCGGTAGCACAGCTGCTATTGACTGGCTGGCCACAACTCTGGGAATTCTTCTCTAATACCCAGCACCTCATGGCCACAGGGCCTTTGCACCAGCTCTTGCTGCTGTTGGCCACTTCCTACTCTCTTGGTTTCCTTTCCAGCCACAAAGACCAGGACTGTCTCCCCTGCTCTAGACCTCATGATCTCGCATATCTCTAAGTGCACGCCTTATTTACAATGGTTATCTAGTGGGAAATCCCCTCTTTTTCTGCTCAGCACAGATCTGGAGCACATAGGAATGCACATGACCACTCTTCCAAGCAGGACAAGCCACTGCATTTGTGGGTCCTGGTACAATATAAAAGTGTGGGGGTCCTTTGCCCAAAATTATGGAGCACTACACAGTGTGGCAGAGCACTAACTTAGTGTGGGGACCTTCCAGGACTAGGTCACTGTATGAAAGCATGGGCCATCCATCCCTGATGGAACACCTGTCCCCCCACCCCCAGGTTCCTAATCTTTACCTGTGAATTTAGGCCTTGTGACCTCTACCTATACAGCCTAACACTTTGTTCAGCCTTTGGTGAATTGAAACAACACTCAGGGGTCTGCTCACACTGTGAGGGTCACGATCCACATGGATACTGCGTCCTTACTCAGAGTCTCTCCATCAAGACTACATCAAGGTGCCAGCCCTGCTGTGACCCTCCTGGAGGCTGCTGGGAAGAGTGGGAATCTGAGAACATCCTATTTCTTTTGGTCACAAGACTGAGGCTGGGGTCTTTGCTGGCACTCCCATGGGGCCAAGCTCGGTTCCTGCAGGCTGTCCGTAATTCATACCCAGGTGGCCTTTATTTAGTGTCAGTTCCTCCTCACATTTCAGACCTCTTGCGTCCCTGCCTCTGACCTCTGATAGACATGAATAGCTCAGGGTGAGGCCAGACCACAGACAGTGCTCAGCATCCCCTGTGATGGCTAATCTTGGTTATCTACTTGACTGCATCTGGAATCAACTAAAGCATGACCTCTGGGCACTCCTGTGAGGGATTTTCTTGATCATAGCATTTGAAGTGGGAAGACTCATCCCAGAGGTGGCGGTGGCACCTCTGGTGGCCGCTCGGATAAAAGGACACAGAAGAAGGGAACTTGGCTTTTTGCCTGCGTGCTCTCCCTCTCACTGGCAAGTTCATCTACTAAGGCACCCTTAACTTCTTAGGGATTCTAGTGTAGACTGAAGACCAGAAGTTCTCTAGGACTCTTCCAGGTCTCCAGCACCAGACTGAAACTGCGGAGACATCCAGCATGGTGGCCTGAACAAATGTCTCAGCCTCTCCAGTGTGAGACAGCCGTCCTTGGACTATCGGGACGGCACCCTGTGAGCCAATCCTATTAAATCTCATGTCACTGTGTATCTTAGTCACGGTCCTACTGCCGTGAGAAGACATCATGGCCAAGGCAACTTATAAAAGAAAACATTTAATGGGGGCCTTGCTTACAGTTTCAGAAGATGAGTCCATGACCATTTCAGCAAGGAGTATGGCAACACTCAGGCAGGCATGATGCTGGAGAAGTAGCTGAGAGCTACTACAAGTTGGAGGCAGAAGGAGAGAGACTGGGCCTAGTATGGACTTTTGAAACCTCAAAGTTCATCCCCAGTGACACACTTCCTCCAACAAGGCCACACCTCCTAATCCTTTTAATTCTTTCAAAGAGTGCCACTCCCTGGTGACTGACCAATCAAATATATGAGCCTATGGGGGCCATTCTTATTCAAACTACTACATTATGTGAGGAGCCTAATCCCTGAGTGACATCCCCTGTGTTTAGCCTGGAGCTGAGGCTTCCCAGGGTCTTGAGGTCCTCACAGACACGTGTCCCACCAAATGGGCTTTGCTGACACTCCAGTCAGATCTGCTTTTGGATTCACTGTCTCTCTCGTGTTCTCTCACGTTGCTGATGCCCAATCTGTTTGTCATCGTGAGCCAGGAGCTCTTGTGAGATGCTAAGACACAGTTTGTGTGGCAGGCATGTCTAAACGTTCTCTTGCTGCTTGGCTTGGGAACTCAGAAGAGGCTCCAACCACACAGTCAGGACCAGAAGCTTCTTCATCTCATATTTTAAGGTTTCTGCTCTGGCTGCAGTATCATGGGGATTGAGTCCAAGAGGATCAGGGTCTACATTCAGGCTTTCACACTGGTAAAATCAAGGATCTTCTTGTCACCAGTGAATGGGCACAGAGACACAGATCCACACCATTCTTTCAGAGGAGCCTGAAGCAAGGTTCTCTCTTCCTTGTGGACCTCCATTCTGGCAAAGTAGGGAATTGTGGCCTCACCACCAAAAACAATTTCAGGATGAGACAGGACAAGCGTATTGGAGTTTATTAAAGATGTTTTTGAAACACAGAAGATAAGATAAAGAAAGACACTCAGGAAAAAAAGAAGTGCCCATTGTGGGGTGGGCTTCTCAAGGGAGAGTCACAACCAGACATTTTTACAATGGGTATTTATGTGACCTTGGGGGCTCTCAACTTCCATCTTTTAGAGCTGCTAAGACCCACTCCAGACTCCTTTAACATTTCTCAGAGTGTGGACAGCAGAAAGGTGTTTAGAAGTTAAGGAGTTTGTTTCTGAGCAGAGTTCATGGATTTATGGAGGGAATTGTTGAGTTTTAGGGATGAGAGGGATATGACAAACTCAGTCACATCATTTCGGCCCCAAGTAAGTTCAGTTTAGTTACTGTCATTGACAAGATGGCTCTTGCCTCCATGAGTGACTGTGGACTCAACAGTAGTGTCTGGAGATTTTTGATCCTGTCAGTAGGACAGATGAGTCAGACTCCCTTTTATCATGGTTTCTCTCTTGTGTCCCTATAACTTTTCCTGTCTTTCTATCTCACCTCACTCTGAGCCCACTTGTTGTGTATCAGTCAGCACTTGCTGTGTAACAAACATGTCCAAATGGCTTATGAAGCAAGCACCTATTGTCCACGAGGCTATATAGGTTAGCAGGCTTTCAGAACTCTAGATCTGAAAATTAATCAGTGGCCAGCTGCAGTTTGGAAGATAGCTCTGATGGACTTCACCGTCTTATATGTGTGGGATTTGGCTGGCTGTTGGATGGCTGTCTGCTGGCTGTGGTAGCCTTGTTGGGACTGCTGTGCTCTCCACGAGGCTCCTTGTCCTCTGTAGGTAAGGCCAGACTGGTTCTCATGGCAATGGGGAAGGCCTCTTGATTCCTAGGACGCCGGAATGACCCATAGTGCATTCTGCCTTATTCTACTGACGAGAGTCACAGGCTAGCTCACACTCAAGGGTGAGGAGCAGTTGGGAGAAGCCACATAGTCACATTGCTATTGTTACAGAAGGAGAAGGCATGCGGCCAACAGCAACCATATGTTACAGAACGGTGTTTATCCTCGGGCACAATATGTTCACCTCACTGACATCTTGGGGTAGAAAATTCTTTGACCAGGTAACCACAGTACTAATAGAAAAACAGTCCAATGGTCTATGGTAATGATAATAGTAACAGAGATATCTATACTCCCTGACAGAAAGAAGGAAGGAGGTTATTAGACCTTCCTGCCCCAACTCCTACTCTACCGTCCACCCTCTGCAGGTGATCTTAAGAGATGCTGGAGTATATAGTAAGACTGAAGACTAACAAGCAGGGATCCATGATGCAGCTTCCAGCAGGTGTCATCTATGATGGGGTGTGACCTTGCAGTTGTGCAGCTGTTTGGGGTCACCCACACTCCTGTAAATAACCCCTTCCCCATGCACTCTAAGCAAACCCAAGAAACTCATGGCTCACCAAGCTGAATCTTAGCAGAATGATGGCTTTTATCTGAAATGAATAGATGTTCATTGACATCCCAAGAAAATATGTGTAGACGAACTGCTAAATGGTCTTATTAGTAAAAACCCAGAGCTAGATATTGGGGTTAAAACTGAGAGACCAGAAAAGCAGAAAGAAGCCAGCCATGTTCTTACCACTTGGAGATCCTCCACCAAAGAGACATACTTCCTGTATACCCATGCCTATATGCCTTTCTGTTCTGCATCTCATTTCCTCTCTCCATCCACCTACATCACTTCTTCTTCCTGCCTAGCTCTGCCACTTCCTGTCTGTCTGACCTTTATGGTTAGTGCTGGGACTAAAGGTATGTTCCACCATGCCTGGCTTTGTTCCCAGTGTGGCCTTGAACTCACAGAGATCCAGATGGATTTCTGCCTTCTGAGTGATAGGATTAAAGGTATGTGCTACCATTGTCTGACTTCTATGTTTACTATAGTGGCTGGATTTTTCCTCTGATCCTCAAATAAACTTTATTGGGGGACACAGATAAAATATCACCACAAATATGGTGCTGGGATATCATTACTTCTGTAGAAGTCTTTTATTGTCCTGTTGGAGAATTCCCTTTATCCTTTCATAACACCATTAAAGAGTTCTATTAAGAGTCTTGGTAGCCCCTGGCCTAGAAACTGGCCCATGACCACTGTGGTGGTTTGAAAGAAAAAGGCCCCCAAAGGAAGTGACACTATCAGGAGGTGTGGCCTTGTTGGAGGAAGCGTGTTACTGTGGAGTCAGGCATTGAGGTCTCATATATGCTCAAGCCATGCCCAATGAGACATACCACTTCCTGCAAGTCAAGATGTGGGACTCTCAGCTACTTCTCCAGCACTGTGTCTGCCTACATACCACCATGTTATACCATGGTGATAATGGACTAAACCTCTGAAAATGTAAGCCACCCCAATTAAATGTTTTGTCTTTTATAAGACTTGCCATGGTTGTGGTGTTTCTTCACGGCAATAGAAACCCTAACTATGACAATCACATACAGCAAGCTGAGGGTAATGTAAGAGACCCCGGCAGTAGCTGGATCCATTGATTCTCTCATTTCAGCAACAGCTCTCATGACATTGTCCTTGCTCATTGGTTCACACAGCTAGACTTGAAGGGGAGAGGAGAGGAGCAGTGGAGGTAATTTCTTTTTTCTGTTGTTAGTGCCCTGTCTGAGGTGAGTATGTATTCCCAGAAGTCCACACAACAGTCCTCCAGGTCAGAAATGGGCTGGAGAATCCAAGACACTACACATCATAAAAGCCGGAATGCTGATGCAAACCTATAATCCTAGCACTTAGGAGGAGGTAGCAGGAGGATGGAAGTTCAAGGGATGCTCAGCTAGATGGGAAGTTTGAGGCCAGTCTGGGATGCATGAGACTCTGTCTCAAGACAAAACAGACGAGAGAAAGAAGTGCCTTCCCTCAAACCCCACTCCTGGTACCTGTGTCGGACAAGTTCTGCTTTTTCCTTCAAAACATTTTCCAGACCCTAAAATATTTTTAAGAAATGTATTCATGGCTGTGGCTCTGGGTCAATGATAGAATGCTTGTCTAGCATGCACAAGGCCCTAGGTTTGATACTTGTCACTGAAAAGCAGGAAGAAATAAAATAGAAACGTGTGGTTACATTGATTTCTTCCCCCTCCCCCCAAAAAAACCTCATGTACCTTAAAGTCAGGGAGAAGGTAGCCTTATCCCCATGAATAGCAGTGAGGATGACTCTTGACCAGTGTTTTGATGATGTCTGTGGTGGTACTGATGAGAACGGCCCCATAGGCTTATATATGTGAATGCTTTAGTTTGGAGTTGGTAGAACTATTTGGGGAAAAATTAGGAGGTATGGCCTTGTTGGAGGGGGTGTGTTACTGGCAGTGAACCTTGAGTTTTCAAAAGCCCACACCAGGCTCAGTCTCTCTCCCTCTGCCTCCAACTTGTAGAAGCTCTTAGCTACTTCTCCAGCACCATGCCTGCCTGACTGTTGCCATGTTCCTTGCCACAATGGTCATGGACTCACCCTGTGAAACTGTGAGCAAGGCCCTCATTAAATGCTTTCTTTATGAGTCTTGGTGTCTCCTCACGGCAATAGCAAAGTAATTAGGACATACAGTGTTTTCACTAATTCTTTGAGAATATTCAATAACTCATACTTCCCAGCATTGGTATGTGTTGATGTTATGACAAAAGGCAGTGTTAGAAGCTAGAGATGTGGCTCTGTTGGTAGAATATTATCCTAGTATGTACAAGGCCCTAGCACTGTTCAAACAGAGTGCAATGGCATGTGCCTGTAACTACAGCACTTTGAAAGTAGAGGTAGAAATATCAGAAGTTCAAGATCCTCTTTTGCTACACAGGTAGTTCAAGACCAGCCTGGGTGTCACGGTTTGAAAAAAAATGGCCCCCAAAGGGAGTGGCACTATTAGGAGGTATGGCTTTGCTAGAGTAGGTATGGCTGTGTTGGAAGAAGTGTCTCACTGTGGGGGTGGGCTTTGAGGTTTCCTGTGCTCAAGCTACATTCAGTGTGGTTCACAGTTTACTTCCTGTTGCTTGTGGACCAAGATGTAGAACTCTCAGCTTCTTCTGGAAGCTGCCTACACACTGCCATGTACCGCCATGATGATAATGGACTAAACCTCTGAACTGTAAGCCACCCAGTTAAATATTTTCCTTTATAAGGATTGCCATGACCATTGTCTCTTCACAATAGAAACCCTGACTAAGACACTGGGTTATGTGAGACCCTGCATAAAAGAAAGAATAATACATAAATAAGTTGTGTGTTTATTCCACAACTGAGTGCTTTAACTCAGGCTTCAGATTCCTGTCACTGAGGAAGTAGAAACCCAGAGTCAAGGGGCTACTTGAACTGCTTCCTCCTACGGGTTCTTAGGAATCCTCTTGTCAGCCACGTCTCTCTCCACTCTAGGGGCTGCAGCACCCCACAATCTGTACTCTGCCCCCTCAAGACACTACTACTCCAATCTGCCTCCAACTTTGTGTCTGCAACATGACCCTGCCTTTTCTGCTAAGAACACAGCATCCTTCAACGGAATTGGACACCTTTGTCTTTAACAGTGATGCCATGATAGAGTTGGAATCTACCCAGCTCTTGCTTTCGCCCCATGGCTGGGGGAAACATCTTCAGAAAGACATTCCCAACCACAAACACTCAATGATCCTGGACTTTTGTTATGCTCCCCACCTTTTTGACAGTGGGACCTGAATGTGACCCAAAGCTTCAGACAATGGTATTTGAAGGTGCTGGAAGCTTGTTTAAACACCTCCCCACAGCTTACCTAGGTAGAAATGGAACAAAGCCAGGTCAGATGGACTCTGGAAGGTAGAAGAGTCAGTTTCCAGGTGATCTTTGCTTCCAGCTTGGCTCTAGCAGGTAATGGAGTTCTCAGAGCTGATTTTCAGAACATTCATGTCTGATGATGGGCTTGGGCAAAAAAGGGAAGCCAGAAACATTCAGTCATCTGAGTTTCTCACTAAGGTGAAGTTTTTCAACTCCCATGAATGCTGCCTCAAAGGGGACATTTGCCAATGCCTGGAGAAAGTTTTTGTTATAGCAATTGGCCAAGGATGCTGATAAACAACTGAAGTGTACAGGATGCATGCAGTGTCTTGGTCAGTAGTGATGGGCTGGAGAACTCTAGAGGACAGAAGCATGAAGGGCCAAGCTTGTGGGCTCCTAGCTTCCTCCTGGTAGGAATTAAGATGTTCTAAAGAGACACGTGTATCCCTCCCTTCCATTATCAAACTATTGAGAAAATGGACCCTACCACCACCACCAAACTGGAATTTCTCCAAGGATCTCATGTTGGGCAAAGAGAAAGACTGAAGACTGGGACAGACCAGAGGAACTTGTCTCCCAGAAAGAGATTTCAGTCAGACACCCTTGCAGGAGAAACTAGAGCCCAGACAAAGACGTGTCAGTGATGGGCGGGACCACACCTTGACCAGGACTGTAGCGTCTTTGGCCTCCAACAACTAGATGCTCATTCAAGGCCCTGAAGTCAGACTTGGGGGGGGGGTCATGTGACCTCTTCATTGGTTCATCTTTGCAATGTATCTCTTTCCCTCTGCTTTTCACCTTGACAGACAGGTGACTGAGACCGACTTGGATGGCTGCTAGGGGCTCTGACTCTGAAACTTGAGGAGAATGAGGTCAAAGTTCTCAAGGTCAAAGGCAACCTGAGATTGCTCCGGGATTCCTTTCCTGTCCCTGGTCTCTTCACCCATGGCATGTCTGGAGGAGAGCTATTCAAGCCATCAGCATCTGAGAGCCAGGGGCTGTTGTATAGAACCATCTCCAAGCCCACACCCCACAGTCTGCTCCCCACATGAAAGGCGAGCTCTTGTCAGAGATGACGACTGGCCAGATGCTGATGCCACTGCCACCGCCACCCGGATGACAGTCCCCAAACCCTTGTCTTCATTTTTCTTTCTCCACAGCACGTCCATCTGCTGGGGGTGGGACTGTCCCAGATGAAAGGAGGCCACATGACAGAATCCAGGGCCATCTGTAGGGATGCCTGCCACTTCCTCTAAATCACAGCTACTCTGTCGAATGATGGGCTCATTGTTTTCAAGAATGCCCCAGTGGCACTTTATATGACAAAAGAACATGGGGGCTCTGCTTGATGAGGCTCTAGAGTCTTCTTGGACAAACTGTACTCTGTATACACCCAAGCTCAGTGACAGCCAATGTCCCCCTACAGAGACAGGAGAGTAGCCACCAGCCATAAATCTCTCCTGAGGAGGCTTTCCCTACTAGCATGCTGAGTAGCCTGGAGGCCTAGTGAGGCAGCCTTCTCCTGCTTACAGTCCTGGCCACCTCCTGACTGTCTGGGTTATTGTCTCACAACTCTGGGGACTCTGTATGCTCCCACCCATAACCCTAATGTGGATGATGTCTCTTCCTAAAGTGTTAACCTAGCTGTCACCGTCCCTCTGTACCTTTTTTGCTTTGAAACCAGGCTTGACTTCCTAAGACTTGTCAGAAAAGCCAAAAACCCTTCTCCCTGGACCCTATGTGGTCACAGTCGCCTCTCCCTTTTGTACACAGACAGACAGACACACACACACACAGCACTCAATCCTCAAGTTCTAGGAACACTGGCCTATATGTCTTCTCTCCTCCTTCCTTCCCTCTGTGTGAATTTCCTTCCATATTTGGACATACCAGTTTAATCTTTTGAATTTTTCATCAAGATTCCCTTCTTCCAAGAAGCCTTCCGACCTGATGATGCTTGAATATCAAGGCTGAATAATGGTACCAAGGAGGCAGTTGCTGCATTAGCTCAGAAAAATCATATACAAGGAAACCAGAGCACTAGGAGATTGAACATCCTGCCTTGACCATCAGGCACTCAATGTAGAGCCAGGTTTTGTTTCTGACCATACTTTCCTTGGGCCACTGGGCTCCAGAATAGCTTGCCATCCTAGGGCACTCATCATACCTCAACATCTCTAGCTTTCTTGCCCTGCAATGGACTTTCTAGACACTTCTACCCATAGGACCAGATTCTAGTAGGAGAGCAGTCTTCAGAGCCCTGGCCAAGCCCTAGGCCTGGCACCCAGTGTGTTTTACATAATTGTGGACAGGAGGCCCTTTTGGCTCTAGGGTCCGTTGAGCTGTCTGGAGGATTGGCTGGAAGACTTTCTTTTCATCAGCATCCATCTCTCCAACCACTCTCTGGCAGACACCCCGGCCTGCCATGCTGAGTACAGATGTCCTTCGCCGCCAGCAAAGCCTTCCCCCCACAGCAGATGTGCCCTAACCAGGCAGTTGTTAACACAGGTTCACAGCTCACACTCTGCAAATGCAACTGCTTCAGGATGTCTGGTCTAACCTGGTGCATTCCCAAAACACAGAAAGCAATTTGGAGCCAGACCTTGTCCCCACTGGACTATAGGAAAGGCTTTCTTTCCTTCCCACCTGTTCATCATATTTCTCTTGATGACTCCTGCTTCACAAGTGCTGTTCAAGCACTCATAGACCTTATTTTGTTTAGATGGCACCACCATCCCAGGCAAAGGGGTCACCATTGTCTCCCATCACACGTGAGGAAACTAAGTCAGGGAGTGATCAACAACCCTCCAATCCCACAGTCTGGGGCACTCAGACCTCCCCAGGCGTCGTGGGCTGCAGAGGGGCTAGCATGCCAGGACTAGAATATTTCTGTAACATTCCCTTCTTTGAATGCCCTTCTAAGACCACCCAATCACCATCCAAGGAAGTGATGCTTTTGTTCTCTCTCTCTCTCTCTCTCTCTCTCTCTGTGTGTGTGTGTGTGTGTGTGTGTGTGTCTGTCTGTCTGTCTGTCTGTCTGTCTCTCTGTCTCTCTCGTCAAGCAAACCTTCACTGACAATCATCAGGGGATACCTTGCTTCTACCTGGAGATTCTCCCTGGAGAACCTAGAGGACGTGGGTCAACTTACGGCCACCGCTGAAGCAGTGTTAGTTCCCAGCTCTTTTACGCTATTAAGTAACCTGGTAGATAGCGTTGTCAACAAAAGTCAGTTTGAATACTTTTGAGTTCTCCAATCATTTGGACAAACTGTTTCCGTATGGATCCTTTCAGTTTGCACTGTACTGGGGTTAAAAATGCCAAAATAAATTTTAGTACCAAAACAAAAAAAAGATGTGTCTTCATTAGGGAAGAAAGGACGAAGCACGCAGGAGACAGATGTCTCTCATGCTATGGTTGACAGAGTCTTTTTGATTTAGAATTGTCAGCTAAAAACACAGACCACCATTAAATTTGAACTTCAGACAGTGAATGATTTCTCAGTATATATCTCAATTACTGCATGAAACATACTTATACTTCAATTTTACTTATTCTTCATCCAAAATTTAAATTTTACTAGATTTGCTCTACTTTTATTGGCTAAATCTGAAACTTCTTTGTGAATATGTGTCTACATTTAAAAACAACAAAAACAACAATAGGAATTTATGTTCTCACAGTCCTGGAGCATTGAGGGCCAAATCCAGCAAGAATGGGTTAAGGTAAAGGTTTTCTTCTTGGCTTTCTATTTATTTGTTTATTTACTTATTTTTAACCAACAGAGAAGGCATAGTATTGTTCATATTAATGGGTTACCATGTGATTTCTTAATTGACTTTTTAAAACTTATTTTATGTGTATGCTGTTTTGCTGGCATGTATGTCTGGGCACCACATGTATGCCTGGTGCAAACTGAGGTCAGAGGAGGGTGTCAGATCCTCCGGAACTGCAGTCACAGACAGTTGTGAACTGCCATGCAGGTGCTGGGAATTGAACCTGGGTCTTCTGGAAGAGCATCCATCGTCTCAACCACTGAGCCATTTTCCAGACATCTCCCCTTGTAATTTTAATATATATATCGCAATGTCTAAATGAAGGTAGACTTATCCATTTCAACAAAGGTTGAATTATTATTTCTGATGAAAACATTTAGGACTTATTTACTCACTTCGTTATTGGTCGGTTGGTTAGTTCTGAGACCGGCTATCTCTAAAGTCCACAGCCTCCTGTCTCAGCCTTC